>JAOVVH010000010.1:19912780-19923676 GCA_028566435.1 Scorpiodoras heckelii
CTCCACACAGAAAGGACCCAGACCACTCCACCCGGGGATCGAACCCGGGACCTTCTTGCTGTGAGGCGACAGCGCTAACCACTACACCACCGTGCCGCCCCCAAACATTTCTATGAAAACAGGTATTTTTTGTAGAATGTTTTGACACTTTTCATGACTAATGCTGTGTGAACACTGAAGTACCAGAAAAACTGGTAGAGGAGACTATGCACGCCATTGGTTGCATCCGCCAGTGTGTATATAAAGTGATAGAATATGGAAGCTTCTAGAGTTGTTTCCACCGAGAGAATGTCAAGTTATAGCATAGCATCGCATATACAGCATAGCATAGCATTTTGGAGGTAGAAGAAAAGTTTATATTTTCACGTATGAGCATTTCAGGAGTGTACTATGACTATAAGAATTCTGGCAAAATCTCGAACTTATAACAGCAGCCTGGCTGTAAAAAGACTCTGAGTGAATGTGACCGGCATCAGCTAGCAAGAATCGTTTCACGTGATCGGCGTACAACACTGAGTCAAGTAACATCAGAATTCGATGCTGGGGCCTCAACAAACATGAGCATGAGGACTGTGCAACATTACCTCCAAGATACCATGAGGGACCTACCAAGTGTTAACTGATACAGTTAACACTAACTGTTAACTGTTAACTCTAGCAGTTCTTCTGGTATTTCAGTGTATATTCTGTGTATATAGTTAATATCTGCATTTTTTTTTTCCTTGAAGAGATGACACTGCTTTTTCAGTGGGATTGTAATTGTGTTACTAAATAGTTCACACAGCTCAAATTAAGTACCATCGGTGTTTGCCTGATGCTGTGTAGATACCACAAAACCTTTGAGAACATTTTACTGTATTGCTTTAGTGTTGGAAAATTGGACAGAATTACATCAGAATAGTTTTAATAAGATATTCTCTTATGTTTTTTACAAATTTAGACATTAATCATGAGAGTGTACTTACTGTGGACTTTTAAATTTGTGTTGTTTACATGACACATTTTAAAACATATGTATGTACCTATTTTAATACATATGTATACATTATCTGCTCTTTTCTCAGTATAGGCAACATGTCCACATTTTTGTTCATTGCATTCAGTCAAAAGCATGCAACAGATAATGATTACCACTTAATTTATGTATAATATATAACAGCATCTGGGTTTTTACACATATTCCTTATTTTAACTCACCCAGATGGGCTATGAATTCCTGTGCGGAGTCTACATAACTCAGCAGCCTCTTAAGGAACTTGTAGGCGATCCTCTTTTCCATGGAGTAGGAATCCTCCTCTAAGTCCTTCAAACCTCTAGCAAGGAAAATCATCAGTGGTTGATCAGTACAAATGGTATCCAGCGTGCATCATTATTGTAACGAGTATTCATGACAAAACACAGAAATCATGAACAAAACACACACATTCTCGTTGTGTGCTAGGAAAGTTGGATACATGAAAGAAGCAAAGTTTGCAGAGACACATACCTGCTTATCGCATATCCGTTGAGCTGCAGGAATTTGAAGAGGTCCTGAGCCCTTTCTCTGTCTCTGAACTTCTCCTTTGCTGTCAATGTGTCGTAGGGTACCAGCAGTGGGTGAGTCCCACCCCCTGTAAATAGAAACACAACTAATGTGGTCAATTGTGAAACCTTAGACAGTACAGGCAGGTCTCCAAGAAAACAACACTACCTCTGCTGCTTAGCTCCATCTTCTTTTTCTTCGCCCAAATATTGTGGTAATTCTCTGCTACAATCTCGACCATACTCTGCAGACAGTGTCAACAGGCATGTGCCCATAAGAATATACAATATAACAACAATAATAGTGTATTATTAGAATTTCAAAGAGACGTGGAAAATATTATGAGAACAAACGGGGACTAAATCTATAATAGGATATAATAATTTCAACAGGCACATATTGTTATGGGTCAAATGGTTTACGTTCATTTATAAATGCCCGTGTGTTAGCAGTTGTATAACTATATAGCTTTTGGATTTATGTAGGCTCATGTATATAACCAAGCTTTTTTTACAGGAAAATTTTCCAAATGGAGCCTGTTAACGCAGCACAAAATAAATGTATATTAGCAAAAAGTAGCTCTTACATTAAAAAGGCTTCGAAACATTATCTTACAATCATTCTAATCTTTTCATATACGATAGTGAGTAAGCAAATAATATGGACTTAAAACCAAAACATACCTGTAGCTCTCTAGACAAAGTGACATTTTCCAAATCCACAGGTGCTGGATGAAATTTGTCTCCCTTTAAAAGAACATATGCATCAAATACATCTCCATTAAATAGTATTTTTGCTTCATGGCATGTTAAATCTTCCTACCTGGGAAGCCTCTGAGATTTTAAGCTGTTTCTCTGCCTCACGCTGTTGGAACATGGCCTCCCCTTCTTTGGTCCTCTCGATGGTCCAACCCATAGCCAACATGCTCTTCAGAGACTCCTTCACTGGGTAGCGGTAGGTTTCCCGCTCCTGCACCAATTCCAACAGATTAAGAGGAATTACCACATTGTTATCTCTGTGAGTTATTGCTCTGGACTAGCTGTTTTAGAAACACATGGGTACCTTCTCACTCAGTGCTTTATATGGTTTCAGTAGAGGGTGAGTTTTGGCTTGCTCGTCCACTTTCTCACCTGCAGTCCAGCCTAGTGCAAACTGTCAAATAACAGAACATCAGATCATATGTGTCATACACTGGATGCTGATTTATGTAACTCTCCACAGTGTCAGCTGAAAAAGCTGAAAAAGTATATTACGTGAACAGTCAGTGATTTACCTTCTCAGAAGACCATTTCTCATGGCAATGCTCAGCATATTTGTTGGCAATGTAATCCAGTTTTTCAGGCAGTGAGATGCTGAAAATAGAAGGTTACATTTTGTTAAATGTAGAGAAAATATTACATTTATATTTAGAGAAACTATTTGTAAATGACTTGAAGTTGAATTTAATCAAAGCAATTTTTTAGGTTGGATTCAATTGTTAAAATAATCAGGTATACAACATTCTAATTCAAAATTTGTTGGCACAATATATTTCAAATTCGCTATTTCAAAATCTCCTCCATTTATATTAATGTTGTATTATAATATAAATAATTTAATAATGAATGAGATTCAATTCAATTTGATCCATTTGCAAAAAAAAAATCCTACACAATCAAAATCCTAGTGGAACAAATCTCATTGAAGACTTTATAGTTATTCAGGCTTGTATTGTACACTACAACATAAGCCCAATCATGTACCAATACGCAGATTTTTGCTGTAAAACATCTCATGCTGTTGCATCTCTTCTGTTGTTACAACACCATTTAACCAGGTAAAGGAGCAGATAAGACTTTGTGCATTTCTCATAAGTTCATGAAAGAAAAATCATGATGAAGAGGGAAAACTGTCATGCCAATAGCTTGTGTCCTGTTAGTAAAGCGAATGAAGGCCATCAGAAGAGTGGTGTGGAAATCCACGTAGATTTCTAGTAGTGTTTAGTGCTTACTTGGCAGTGCTGATAGGATTGGGATCAAAGTTTCCTTGAGCGTCCACAGAGACCTGCTTTACCAGAGTGGTGGCTGGGCTCATGTCTATGTAATCAGGTGGGAGGGCTCCACCTATGGCACTCAGACACATCATAGCCATTTTGAAAAGCTCTGCGTCGTATTTCTGCAGGAAAGATTATGTAAGGAGAAGCATTGTAAGGAGTTCGGCACAGCTCTGCTGTCCCATGCTATGAATAGTAAGCAGGGGTAACGTCTGAGTAAGAACATAGACTCCCTGGAGGCAAACATGGTGTGACTTCTGGTAAATAAAATCTTTCATTATTCGTGTGACTTTTGGCCAAGCTCTCAAACTTTTGACTGAACAAGTCTGTTACGGATAAAAGTCAGTGTGCACAAGCATCTCAGTGATACACAGTGCACAGCAATCCGTTGGAGCGAGCCTCAATGTGCAGCTCAGGCCTAGGTTCAGGACAAAATTTAAAAAAAAAAATCTAAACTGAAAAGTAATAAATAGGTTTATCTTTTAAATAATTATGAAAGAATATTTCTATTGTACATTAATTTACAATATACAGAAATATCCATAAAACATGATTTGCCTGGCTGATGAATTGTTCAGTACCTTCTGAGAAAGTGCATCAAAAAGACCCCAGAAGAGTTTCTTAGTGAGGTGGAGCTCCTCCTCTGATGCCATGCCATAACTGCCCAGGCCTGAGGGTAGGCAGTAGTATTTCCAGTTCTGTTCATAGTGATTGGTCAATAGCTACAGTAACAAAAATGTAAGTAAGTAAGTAAGTTTATTTATATAGCACATTTTACACAACGAAGTCGACCAAAGTGCTGTACAGAGTGAATAAAACAAAGAAAAATGCACGTTACCAAACAAACATACAGTATATAGCAGCATATACAGCAGGATTCCTTTATTCATATGGAGCTATATTACAAGAAGATTCCACTTGAACAGCCCACATATGTAGTATTCACAATTTTAAAAAGCCAAATTTTCTGATAACTCTCTCTCTCTCTCCTGGTAATCAGGTGGAGCCCCTGTAGGTATAGTTACCAATCAATGCTAAGTGTAATTAGATTTTACTCATTTCACGTCTTTTCTTAGTAATTTACTAACACATTTAAAGGAAATATTTTTTTCCAACAACTTTGTCTTTGTTTCATTTGTCATTCTGACTCTACAATAATTTGTCTAAAACACTCAATGGCAACATGCTTCATCAGAAGCCAGGTAGATGATGTGTTTTGATCACGTGGTTTATAGTTTATGCTTGGTGTCCATATTTTCCAACTGTCTAAAAACAGTGTCTTACTTTACCCACATGAGCAGCAATAATATTGCATGTTTGCCTTCCCATGTAAAAAGCACAACTTCAAGAAATCCATTTGAATGCACCACATTAATTATTTATTTGTATAATCCAACTCATCTGAAAACTATTTTGCTATGTATATAAATTTGGTTCTGTGAACCCTAGATAATCACTGGGTTTCTTGTTGTGGTCCTTCTTGTGCATGTGTGTCCATGTCCTGAGGTCTTCCAACAAAGTCAGACAGTGCAGTGTTCACAATAAACGCAAAATTATACTAGCCATTATTCAATATATTACCATACCTTTCTCACCGTATTCTTACCAAGTCGGCACTGATTCCAAATAAAAAGGAACCTGGGGGTTATCTGGAGTTTATAGGACAATAATTACATACTTACACACAGAACTAGCATTCTACTTCACCCCTCATAACCACACATGGGTGGTGAATATCACCTGGATAATTTCATGAGGAACAACAACTAACTAGAAAGTGTTCAGAACCATGCTCGCCACACTGGGAGGACCTGTGTTAACCTTGTAGAACCTGAAAATGTGACATTTAGGTAGCATGGCAAACTTCCTGGAGCAGCACGCCTGTATGTAATGCAAGTAATGGAGTGTCATGTCACAGAAGCCTGTCTATAGGGCATGGTGGTGATGTAGTCCACTGAATGAACCAGGCTTTTTTTTAAACAAGAAAGTCTCGTTTGGTCTGCAGATTGAATGGCCACCATCTGGTCAAAGCAGGTCTAGCCTAAGTAGGGCCCACATAGTGGGCACAACAAGAAATGCCCTACAGACTCACTTTCATGAAAAGCTGCAAGATCAATAGATCACAATAGATCACGCATGAGGTAAATAATAACCCATCTTTTTAACTCATGCAAAGATCTTGACCAAATCCATGAATTGGACCAGAAGGTCAGCCATCTACACACAGCCACCAAAGAGAATTGCTAGATATAAGGATCAGTTCAGCATCTTCTATAGGTCCATAAGGAGGAGCTTTCATGGCAAAATGTGGATGAACTGCAGTAGATGAACGTGCCTCACAACTTTCAGAATGGTTGGAGCACGTTTATTGTCCAGAAAGGTTGTGCAAAGGTTAGGACTTTCACAACCTTTATAGAACAGCCTCTACCTAATGGCATACAGTTCCCATGGTCTATGGGCTCTTGAGTTCAGTTTCCTGGACTGCTCCTAGACCAATGCCTTAGAGTTGAGTTTTGTCATTACTAATCATGATGGATCCATGACGACAGTGGGGTCAGCTGACTTGGAAGCCCTTGGAGGTGTGCATGAGTGCATGTGGGAGTGTGGATGTGTAATGGTAGGTGTGAAGTGCTAACACTTTTTTATCTGGCACTGAGCCTTCCGATATACATTACAGATACAGAAGCCTCTAGCAATAACAGCAGATTTGCACCCCCAGTTAGAAATCATGCTAAATGTGGAACTGATTGCGAACTGCATTTTACAGAATACTAGAAGAATAAACACAAAACCTATAGGCATAAATCATACAAGTTTAATAGCTTCATTTCAACATCTAATAATGGACCAGCATCTTACATTTTTATTTTTAAGATGTGACACAAAATAAAACACATAACTTTTATAATGATGATCTTAGTATTTCATTCATTAGAAACGGACTTAATATAAAACTTTAATGAAATGCTCACCTTTATGGGCATCTTGCAGTATTCTGTTAGTTGTGGCACGTCAAAGACCAGACGGCGCAGGAGCTGCTGCAGCATAGACGGCCGCAGGTGTCTGAGTAGATAAGCAATTTAAAGAACATTTATACAGACTCTGGAGCCAGCCATGGAACTGTTACATTTCCACAGGAAAGGCTGGATTACAAGATGGCTCTTACTTGCAGATGGCAAGTAGGCACTCCTCGATGGAGTCTCTCTGGGCCTTGGTGAGTGAGCGGCCCTTGGACAGTCTGTAGATGGTCTGAAGTGTGGAGTCCATGAGTGTAGCATAGTGCTCCGTATGAGCAAAGAGAGACGCACATCGTGTCAGCAAAGGCAGCACAGCTGAGCAGATATACCTGTTCAAGGCCAGTGCTGACTCTGTGGTGCTCAGCAACTCCTAGTTGCAGTGGAGCAAAACACAACCTTAATCAATGATAATCATTCTGTCAGAAATCAGCTTACCGTATTAAAAAATCCATTTTTAATTATTCATTCCTTTCGTGCTGAATTAATTTGAGTGCTGTTGTGAAAAGTCACTTAGGACACTTTCACTAAGTGCTATAAGAACACAACATGGTGCAATATGCAAACGGAGGTCAGACTATGTTTGCATTCTGGTATTGTGCGCCATTCAATTGGTCATAACTCAGTTTCTGATCTTCGACCAAGAAAAAATAAACAAAGAAAAAACAAAGCCACTCACTGTGTCCAGAGATGCGGAGACCCTGAAGTCAGGCAGGAAGCCCACCTCCAACAGGTTCAGCAAGAAGCTTTGGTCCTCAATACCATACACTCGGTCCAGGAAGAGCACCATGGGTGACTTGTGCTCTGGACAGAAACTAGCATTCATGTCTGGCTCTGTCACACTGCCATCTGGAGATGCAAAAGAAAACATTTTAGCAAGGGAAAAAATGGCACATATCATAAGCAACAGATGCAGTATCAGTAAGGTACTGTAATGTTTTTTTAAGACAATGCAACACACAAACCAGGGAGAATGTATGGATTTTATCCTTCAGGATTTAACTTGATTGCTAAAAGATAGCATTCCTAAACAAACATGGGGTTTAGACTTGATGCTAAGATACAGTCAGTAGCATTCTTTTGCTTAATAAGAGCTGGGCTTGTGGAGGTGAAACGCATTCAATGTTTTGTCCCCACCCATGCATGCAGAGTGATATAATAGAAGAAGATTCCACAGAAAGAAACTGCTTTAACGAAACCGATATTGATAAACTGTTCCCAATATGACTAGGGTTATTAACTAAGTTTAAATAAAAAGTCAGATTTCTTTACAGGTTGACTTTGAGAGGTTACTTCAAATGAAAAGTTTCTAACCTTTGTTGATTACTGGCACTTTGAATGGTATGCTGATGATGCCCACTAAGTCTTTGGTAGGCACTAGAGAACGCAGGATGGCACGGATACGCAAAGCTTCACCCTTGCCTGTGTTGATTAACTGAAAAGCATTAATAATACAATGTTCAGGACAGTATGTGTATTGTCAACCCTCTGATACACTGTTACTCAATCTTACTTACTAAACCAAAGAACTAAAGCTGCTATAGAAAACAAAGCTTTTAATTTTTTTTTAGTGTAGGAAGGCAAAACTCACATGCATCTCAGGGGCACAGCGTCCCAGCAGGTCAATAAGGGCTGAGTAGAAGGACATGATAGAATTGCCCATGTGTGCCATCTCTTCCTCCTCACCATCCTCCCCAGACCTGTCTCACACACGCACACACACACGCACACACACACAAAGATTACACATTCAATCGGTCACTTTCATGGCTTTCAGTTGAAGGTCAGAGGCAGGGCAAGAGAAACTGCACTACACCAAAACAAGTCTCAAGGGCTAGACTAAGAGCTAATAGCTTGTGTCATTAGCAGGGATTTAAAGTACCTGTCTGATATGCCCGTGCTACAATAAATGAATATTAAATGCAACCATTAGTGGCAGAGGTTATGTAGGATCTTACACAGGAGATCCTCCTTCAGGCAGGCTGGGAAGATCGAGAGCAGGGTCCTCTGAGATCTTGATGGCCTCCAGCATGGCAGCCAACAGTCCCTGTCCCCCCTCTCCCCTCAGAGCAGGGCCAAAGCACTCTGGACGCCTGATCAGCAACTTCACCACCACATTGGCATTCTCCTCTACACTCTCACCTGAAGAAAACAACAGCAAACATTCAACTAGCTGATACATATTTGTGCTGTCTTTATACAGTAACCCTTATGTAACTTGTACGACAATAGAAGGAGATCTGGGACAGCGAAGCGAAGCACACCATTGACAAAGACAGCAAATCGGAGGAAAGACAGGTAACGTTCGCCCTCTATAGGATTCCAACCGATGTCAGGGTATCCCTTAGCAACCAGCATAGGGCAGCTCTGAAGACCACAACCAGCCAAGTACGTCACCACCTGAACAAATGAAACGTGGGAATTAGCTTCATGGTTCTAAACCACCTATTTAAAGTCTTTTAGAAAATACCTAATGCAAAAATATATTAAACACATATTTACTGGTAAAAGTAAAACAAGTATCATTTTTTCTATTCATGCACTTTATTATATTTCTTTTAAGTCAATCATTTTGCATCTTTAAAATATAAGTGAACGCTATTTAATATATCATCAAATCATTATGTACATGACCTTTTCCAGGTCTGGTTCCTCTAAAGCCAGGGCCAGACTGTTGTTGTCCATCACTGAGGACGCAGCCACATCCAGAGGAGTGGAGCCTCTCATGGCTGGACAAGCTGCAGAAAGGACAAAGCTGTTACAGCAGTTTGTCTCAGTCCATTAAGCGCTTTAGTATATTCACCAGCAGGGTGCAGTCTTTCCTCATCTTTATGAAAATAACATACAAATAAAAAGACAAACTATTAAGTTGCTATATATATATGGTATCATAGTATGTTTGGGATGTAATGATAAGACACCACTGAATCTATATTAGCCTGTTTGTACAAATAAGAATACACTTAAAGTTGCAGTATATGTTTTTGAAAATGTTATCTAGACTTGTACACACTGCAGTGTACCAGAAAAATTGGTATGTCAGTTAATACTTGGTAGGTCCCCCACAGAATCTTGGAGGGAACATTGCACAGTCCTCACGCTAATGTTTGTTGAGGCCCCAGCATTGAATTCCAATGTTACCTGAGGCAGTGTTGCACAACGATCACGTGAAATGATTCTTTCACCCAGAGTCTTTTTACAGCCATGCTGCTGTCGTAAGTTTGAGGTTTTGTCAGAATTCTTATAGTCAAAGTACACCCTTGAAATGCTCAGATGTGAAAATCAAAACTTTGCTTCTACCTCTGAAATGCTATGACCCATCTCACTAGCTCCATCCATTAAACCACATTGAAAATCACAAAATTGTGATAACTTGCCATTCTCACAGCAGAAACACACTGGTGGACATAACCAATGACGTACATAGGTAGCATTGCTATGTATTTTGCAGTTTTTCTGGTACTTCAGTGTATGTAAGAACTTGTACAGTATTTTATACACGTACTATGAATATGAAAATGCATTAGCACTAAAAGTACACATTGTATCCCATGAAACAAATATAAGCCATTTGAAAGATGAACAGCGAGTAAATTATATTTTTACGTTCATTCTTATCTTATATCCTCCAGCATGGTAATGTTCTCCCATCCAACTTCTAATAGTACTGACATGTTCCTAGCTACTCAGTTATGAATGAATAGTTTCTTGTATTAAACAGATCACACTCTGACCACGTTCAGATGTGGCTTTAGAGTCCATGATGATGATTTGACTGCTTGCTAGAATGACAGGACAAAAATGAGAATTTACTCTCGGCTGAGCAATAGTGCAGAGATATGGAGATGGGGAAATGTTCCAGTCTTAGCAGCCTGACTCATTCGTCGCAGTAACAACTCAAGCCCAGCACGGCTTACAATACGCTCCCATGTTAATCAATGTGGCATTTGTACACCAGACATGCATTGAACCGATGGCAGTTAGAAACTATTTACAGTTAGAAACAATTTACAGAATACAATATTCTTGCTACAGTGTGCAGTGTAAACTTATAGTCTAATCAGCACATGAGGTACATTTCAATCTATAGCTGCTGACATCAGTTAAAATTTAAAACCTCACCAATTTTATTGGATTAACAAAATGCAAGATCTTAAAAAGTGGTAATGAGCAGTTATCTGCATGTCATATTTTGTAAATCAGTGATTTAAAATACAGTAATGATTATTCCACTTCCAGCATATCTCTCTCACACACACACACACACACACACACACACACAGTGTCCAGAGTACAAAGAAAAACATCTCTGGTTGTGTGTGTGTGTG
>JAOVVH010000010.1:19984462-20003914 GCA_028566435.1 Scorpiodoras heckelii
TATATATATATAAACGCTATATGTCATGCTATTCATCTATGCAGGGGAAGACACATGTTTGTTGTACAAGGCTCAGCGTGTGACATACTGCAAGTCTGAGGATGACACCTCCACACACAGACATACTGAATTCCTAAGAACAATCTCTGCTGAGAAAGGCACCAACATAGAACCACTTATCACTACCAACCTGGTAATAACAGTAAGAAAATTTCATTGTTTGAAACATTACATGAAGTCAATACAGAAATACCTTGGCAACAAAAATGCATATAAAATATGGCATAAATTATTTCAGAAATGTTCCCTATGATTTAAAACCTCTATGTAGTCTCCACCCTATCCGTAAAGAAATGAAGAAATGTAATTTGTTTGTGCTTTATTTCTGTTTACGTATCATGTAAAAGTGATTATTTCAGCTGGTTCAGTTTTTGCTATTATAAGGTCTATCAAACTGAGCATGATATCAAAGTGCATTGAACCCTGTTTATCTCAAAACCAAACAGCACTCTAACCAAATGAGTGCCATTCCATTTGTGTTGATTACTAGCATGAGGATTTTTTTTATGGAAACTACAAAGCATTTATTTAAGTCTTTCAGTTCATTTTTACATCGTCTGAATTATATTGATAAACAGTATGGTAACAGGTTTGGTTGTTTTTGAACTGTATACAAATTAGTCTCCTCATTTAATGACTTTTTAAAGCCCAGATCGGTCTCTTTAATGACCTCAAATACAATTTGTGAATTTTCCAAATTTACAATAATCATAATTTCACAGATACCACTGTTCATACTACGGAAAAACTGTTGTTTACAATAATGTAATGTAATGAATATATTAATAACTAAATATTATGCTAGTGCATTCACAAAGCAGCTGACCCTTGCATTCCTTGTATTTTAATGCCTTAGTATTTTTGCACATTTTAATGAAATGTTTTATATCATTAACTATTGGAGTTGTTCCTGTGGAGCTATTCTTACACACAATGACACTTTCTTAAGGGTTATTTGTGATTAGAAGCTTTCGTTTCAGTCTGTTATGCGTCTGCAGTCAGGACTGAATCATATTTACACTACAGTTCCCAGATTACAGATCAAACAGAACACAGTAATCATTTCCCCTTGCCAATGTCCTGTAATCACACCGTTCAACATTTCATTGTCTTACCATGAAAAAAGCAATGAAAAAATATATAATTTTATTTTTAATTCCCTTAAGTGATAATAAGAATGCTTTTCTTTTTTTTAACAAACCATATAGTCATTTTAATAAACCTCTGGCAAATGAGATGAGAAGTTAATGGGTTAACACCAACATAAAACAAGTGTTATGTAAAATGTTATTTGAATTTAGAGCAAATGCTTTGTAGAACCAATTATTTATTTATATGGTGCAAATACACTTGGTTTATTTGTCTGGCCTTGTAACAGCACAACTGCTTATTTGTGGTTCTAAGTCATAAAATACTGCATATAAATAAGGGGGAAAATACATAGGAATTCTTTTTATCAGACAAAAAATCTGAAATGGTTCAACAAATTTTCAATGTTCTCAGTACTGACTGCTGAGCTAACACTTGGGAGGTTTTGGCCTCCCAAGGACATTTAAAAACTCAATTTATGCTTATAGTGCCCAGGATTTACACTGTAGCAGTTTCCTCTTTCCCTATGATATGGTGTGGCAGAATAAAAATGCAACTAACCTTGAGGGCATGGTGCACAATTGCAGTGGAGTGTGTGGGTAGATCAGGTGAAAGAGGTTAATTGTTGTGATTAATGTGACCGTTTGCTGTGTGCTGAGGTGCAGAGATATTCATCTGACCAGAGAAGCAGTTTAGTGAATAGATCTCACTGCAGCAAAGTATGCTCTACTGCTTAGCCATAAGCTGTGAGTGTTTGAGTGTGTTGAAGGGTGTATGCAAATATTGTTTCACCAAGAAAAGAAGAGAGAAGGTGGAGCATTTGCACTTTGGTAAAGGAGTGACTATGTGTAAATATGATCATATTTCTTTTCTTGTGATGGTTCCTGTGCGACATATGGATTAAAAACAAGAGGACCTGCTGAGTCTACTGGTTATAACTCAAAATATAAGTCAAAACTGAAGCAAAGAAACAACTGAGCGAAGGTAAAGGAATATCACCTGGAGCGTCTGTATCAATTGGAGAATGAATTTACTCCTGGCTCCAACTAAACATTTGTGGATTGTCGTTTGTATAACTCCTTTGGACTGACAAGACAAACAGAGATTTCGCATCATTCTGGTAATGTGACCTCATCTACTCGTCCATCTACTCGATATTGACTCGTCTAAAACATACTGGAAAACAAAGATTTGGAGAACAGTTCTGATGAACAATCAAATGTACAATAACAAAGCTTGATATCAGATGTTTTTGTTGAGGTTTAGATGTCCAGTAAGACATTTATTTAGCAAAGGATTCCAAAAATTGAGCTCGAACGCGAATGGACATGGCAACAAAATGGAATCGATGCAAATGCAAAAATAAAAAGGAACTATTCTGGTCAGTGGAATATTGAAGTCTGCATATAAATCACAATAGCAATTAAAGTTTCTTCTCTGAAAAAATGGATAGTTATACTGCTAATTCATTCTTTAACAACTTCACCAACCTTTTCAACCGTATAGAGAAAACCGAAGACACACCAGTTCTTTCATCGTTTCGTTCCCTGACTGAGAACAACAGTGAACCTCAGAATATCAGCATCCAGAAACCTCACACTCTTATATTGGATATTGATTCACCTGTGGAAAAAGATCTCAATGTAGTGGATGTTTCTAGTCCAATTCATAGCAGGACAACAGCTGAGACTGAAGTGTTATTAGACACAGAGGTTGTTTTAGCAAAAACGATTCGGGTTAGAGATGAATGCAACAACCATAACAATCTGGATCAGAGATCATCTCTGGAGCAAATAAGGGATAATAGTGTTGAAAGTCACATCAATGCTAGCATGGGCCAAGATGAAGTAAAAATTCAAGAAACATCAACCCATGTTGGAAAGGAATTCTTGAACATGGAAATGCAAGTCAGTACAGATCGAGACAATTCATGGAAAGATTCATCCTTGACATGTCAAAGTGACCAAAGGGTGGCAGATGATCAAGCTACCCTGCTGTCCAAGGCAATTAGCCATGTATATAATGATGCTAGTCTGAGAAACACAGCACCAGCAGAGAGCCACAGAAGTGGGGATCTCTCAGACTATATCAGCAAACAGACTGCAGAGGGATTACCAGACAAAGATATGAGAGATGGCAAGACAGAAGAGGTATTATCTATTACACAAAATGAGGGCAAATGTCAGGAGTGGACAGATGAAGTTAAACATATGCAGACTAAATCTCAGGAACTATCAAGTATCAACAAAAATGAGGACCCCTACACAAAGAGCACATTTCAGACAAGCTCTACAGACATCAGCAATCCAATCTCTACTGCAGCAGTCTCAGATCGGGCAGATGAGGCCATGTCTACTTTTAAAAGTAATCTGGTTATACCTAATGGAGACTTTGGTACAAATACAAAGTGTGCACATTCAGACACAGGCAATAATCCGAACCAAACAAAAGAAGAATCCTGGAGCTCCTTAGGTCTGGAAACATGTAATGGATATCATGTGGAATCCGACAGGCAATCCAGTTCAGAAACTGGAGGCACATTCCTCAGAGTCAAGTCTGATCAACTGTTATTAAAATTAGAACCAACAACTACAGACAGTCTCAATGAAACACAAGAGGGGAGAGGATCAAAAGATGTACATGAATTGTGTGAGCTAGAAATGAAACAGAATGGTGGGCAAGACGGAGGGACAATGACGAAAGATGAGCATGATAACCTAGAACAAATTGAGGGAGAAAACAAAGAAAGCTTGACAAAGAAAGAGAAAAATGATATATTGCAAGATGACAGCAATACAGAGTCCTTAAGTACCCCCTCTTCTCCTGGGAACCTAGAAGAGCCATCAAACAGTAAAAATGCTTCTACACCTACCAAAAGAGTTACCTTCTCTCCTGGCCTAAAGTTGAAGAAAACTCCTCAGCTACCCTCCATTTTTAGTGGACTGGCAGGATTGAAAAAAGAAGTGCATGATCAGCAAAAAAAATCATTAACCCTTGAACAACCTAAGAGTCCTGTGCAGATGAAACCAGCCTCTGTGAAACGGGCACTTTTCTCTGAAAAGCATGGCAAAAGTGAGGTTAAAGGGAGCATCCTTGAGCAGCTCTCTCAACTCCTGAGCTTTGATGCTAGCAAAGTAGGTGCAAAAAAAACACAGGAACCCACTGCAAGTCCTCCACTCTCACCTAGCAGCAAGGCCCCAGTAGCAGAAACACCTCCTGTAGAGGAAAGTGTGGAGAGTCCTGATGCTAATTCATCAGAGGAACCTGGCAAATTAACAAATACAGAGACAGCCCTCAATGCTTTCAAGGCTTTCTTTACCCCTAAGCCAATTAAGAGGGACACCTCAGACCATATCGACCTGGATGCTGTAAAGAGGGCATTCAACCCGGAGACAATCCGAGCTATCTTTGACAGAAATTCTAGCAAGTCTCCAGACAACAGGAACGTTTCTGATAAAGTATGCACTTAGAAATTACTTGCATTTTCCATGAAAAAAGTAAAAGCATATTTTAAATCAGAGATTCATGCTGACTTTTTCAAAGATATTTAAAGTTTCTTATTGGAGCCTTTTCTGATAGTGAAATACATATTCTGCTGTTGAATTTTACATGGGACCTGTCCCCAGAAGGACAGAACAAAAACTATATTACACATTCTTTAACTTAAAAATGCAACTTTTTTATCCAGGTTATTGTATGACCAAGGTATTCTTACTGTATATGGCTTTTACCTTTTCAGATTCAGAAGATCTAAAGCATTATTTTGTATTTAAATTCTGTAAATGAATACAAATGAAAGTATTACATTGAATAAATGAAGTCTACATGAAACATGTTGCCAAGTCAAGGTTGCATAATGTCATAAACACTGTTAAAGTATCCATTGATCTGCTTAAATGTCAGTTAAACTCATTTACCTTAATAAAAATTACTGACTTTACATTTGTATATTTGAAAATGTTATGCTATACTAAATAAATTCATATGTTTTGTCTTCTTCTCCAGTCTCTCGAAAGCGAGGAGAGGACCCCGGGGCGTCTGCAGGCTGTCTGGCCCCCTCCAAAGCCCAAAGACGAGGAGGAGAAAATTGGGTTAAAATACACAGAGGCTGGTAAGTGGTTGCCATGCATGCATATGGATACGTGAGAAAGGTAAAGCAAAGCACACTCTGTCCAGAGAGAAATATTTGCTTTTTACGTAATAGTACAACACTCTCCAAACATTTGCTAATACACCTCCACCCTCACTGATTCTTCAGAGGGTTAAATATCTTCTCGTAATCAATATCATTTGTGGTTCCATATTCAAACTCTAATTTGTGCCTAAATAAACTAATTGTATTAAAATGGACTCTGGTAAACTGAAACCAGGCAAACCGTGTGTATTTTGTTATTCCATCATCACATGCTACTACTATTGACATTCTGTGTGTAGACTACCAGACAAATATCCTGTAATCCAGCAAGGTGCAGAGTCTACAGACACACCTTAGTACATACTGTAAGAACAGTCATATCATAAATATGACTAAAATGTTTAGTAAAGGTGGAGTGAGCCATTTTTTTTTATGTCAGAACACTTTTAGAAATATTTGGTGAAGTTCTTCTCACATTCATATAGCTAACAATAAAATATCTGCTCAGGGGAGCAAATCTGAAATCTGAACTCTGAGGCTCCCTCAAGCTCTACAACCAGGAGAAAAATTGAATCTTGTGGATGACCAACAAACAAATAGGATAAGAAATCATCTCTACTTGCCCTTCAATTATCTTGACTGTCATTTCAGAAAGTTCCTACTCTGACACAAACATTCAGACTTTCTAGCGTCAGTAGTGCATGTATATGTGTTTAAAGGGTGTGGCTTTGAAAAGAATACTGAACACACAATAAGTGACGTATTTGTTTGGCCTTGGTTTTAAAACAGCCATCTTCAATTGGCTCCAACCAAAATCACTGACTATATTTTTATACTGTTTACTATTTCACATTTCACCCATATTGCAGCCATCTTCTGGAAAGTGGTGAGTGACCATCTTAGTTAAACTTTTGCCCATTCAGCCACAAGAGCATTCTTGAGATCAGGCACTGAGGTCAAGTGAGAGGGGGCAGTCGGCATTCCAGTTCATCTCAAAGCTGTCCAATAAGGTTGTGGTCAGGGCTCTGTGCAGGCCATTCGAGCTCTTCAAGTCCAACCTTGGCAAACCATGTATTTACAGACCTTACATTATGCACAGGGGCACTGCCATGCTGGAACAGGTTATGCTCCTTAGTCCCAGTCATGGGAAAATGCTACAGCACACAAAAGAAGTTTAAAAAAAAAAGATCATACACTGAAGTACCAGAAAAACTGGTATAGGAGTTAATACGTGGTAGGTCCATCATGGGATCTTGGAGGGAACATTGCACAGTCCTCACACTGATGTTTGTTGAGGCCCCAGCATTGAATAGTCACGGTACACCCTTGAAATGCTTATATGTGAAAATCCAACCTTTTTCTACTACCTCCGAAATATGACATGACCCATCTCACAAGCTCTATTAAACCATGTGGAAATCATAAAATCATGATTACTTGCCATTCTTATGGCAGAAACAGCTCTAGAAGCTTCCATAGATGTCTATCGCTTTATATGCGCACTGGTGGATGCAACCAATGATGTGCATAGGTGGCATTGCTATGTATTTTGCATAGGTTACAGTACCAGTTTTTCTGCTAATTCAGTGTATATGGGTATCATAATGTACACACACAGGTCAAAAATTAAAGGAATACTGCATTCTAGTAAGATCTTGGCTCATCAGCTTCACTGAGTTGGTGGTGGATCAGGGGTTAAGGCTATGGGCTATTGATTATAAGGTTATTAGTTTACACTAGGGAGTGCCAAACTGTCAATGTTGGGCTAGTGCGTAAGAGCCTTATCAGTTATATGTCCAGCACAATTGTAAGTTGCTTTGATTAAAAATGTCCGCAATGCTACAGGGCTGGAACTGTACTAGTGGGATAAACACCACTGTTTAAACTCAGGCAAGGTTGATTGATGGTGGTAGAGTGTTGTCTAATATGTTGGTCCAAATTCTCCCACTGGTGTTCAACTGAGTTGAGAAGGACATAGCATAGGATTTATGTCATTTTCATACTCCTTAAACCATTCAGCACACCATCTTGCCCTGGGGATGGGGTTATTGTCATCCTTGAAGAGAGCACTCCCATCTGGACATAAAATCTTCATTATATAATATCAGTCAGGTGATCAGTCAGAATAAATTTGCAATGATTTGCAGTGAGGCTTCCCCATTAGGTTCAAGTCGTCCTAAATCATGTCAGTAAAATGCCCCCACATCATTAATAAGCAACCTGTTGTAACACATCTGTACATTATTTGACCATTTTAGTACATCTGTATCATCTGTAAAACCTAATACAACAAATTTAATTTGAGTATATATTACATTTATTTGCCTTCTGAATTTTGTAAGCAAACTTACTCACTTTGCTGTGAACTACATAAACAATATTTACAGCTCTGCACATATCAAGCCTCTCATTTACTGCACATGTTCTCAATAAATTGAGTGTTCTGTATTTTGTCTTGGCAGAGCATCAGGCAGCTCTTCTACATCTAAAACGAGAGTGTAAAGAAGAGGTGGAGGCATTAGAGGCAAGTTACAAACAAGATATGATCTTAAACTGATACTTTGAGTGTGAGAATGTGTCAGAGCTGTGTTTCACAGTCATTTAAGCTAACTGTACATGCTGAACAATGTTTATCAAAGGATTTATGAAACTTATCCCTGGCTCCCTAAAATGATCCTGCACAGGTGGACTTTAAGCTCCAGCTCTACCGCCTCAGAGAGGAGAATGAAGAATCTGTGTCCAGGCTACAAGCAGCAATTGCAGATCTGAAAAAGGCTGCCAAGTGCTCGCGTGGAGAACTCAGAGATGTGGCCGTGTTGACAGAAGACAACTTCACGCCTCGTATTTTTCGCACTGTGTACATTCAGACAGACAGAGAGACTTTTATTAAGCCTGTGGAGGAACCAAATTTAAGCAAAGACCTTTGCCCGCAACCAAATGTGCCTAAAAAACTTGATATTGCATCAATTAGCCTTGGCCTTTCGGGTAAACAGGAGCCCACTGTGCCTGAATTATTGCCATTGCCACCACCACCACCGTCTGCTCAGTCAGGATTTGATAGTGTATCAACTTCAGAACCTTCACCATCACTGCCTAGTCCTTCTGAATGTTATTCAAAACCTGCTCAGTCAGACAAGTGCCTGTCACTCACAAATGGCAATGGTCCACCCCCTCCACCACCACCTCCACCAACAATCAGAGCTGATCTCTCTCCTCCACCACCCCTACCAGGACCTGTGCCCTCCCCTCCAACTGGAGGTGCACTGTTCCTCTCTGGAGCTAAGGAGAGACTGCAACGAAAGCCAAGAGTGGAACCTGTATGCCCAATGAAGCCATTATACTGGACACGGATACAGATTCAAGACCAGAGGTAGTACTTGAGCACTCCCAACAACACACACGAGAAACTTCTAAAACTCCAGTTCATTATTCCTCAGATGATTATGAGGATAATGATTTTTAGCTTACTAAAGGAGTTTTATTTTAAACGCTCGGTTGAAGGGAATATGAGGTCTGTCCAGAAAGTAATGAGAATTAATTTTTTTTTTTTTTTAATTTACAATTTAATATTAACACCTTCAAAATATGATCCTTGTGAAAAAGCTCTGCAATTGTTGGGAGCACTGCTTGAAATCACCAAGTGTGAGGGTTTTCAGAGTCTCGGTTGCGGCTCTATGGATGTCTATGGATGTTTACGATCCCTTTAAAAATCAAAAAAGGGATCGTAAATGCAAGGCATTGCTCATGCAAGCTTTCTTTGGGTGAGGTGGTGGTGGTGTTTGCTATTCAGCACTTTGTCTTTTTGCCTTAGGATCGTACTCAAACACCCATGATTCGTCTCCTGTGATCACTCTGTTCAGGAAATTGGGCTCTCTTGTTAAATGATCCACATTTGTTCCAAATTCACTTGCATTGTTCCAGTGATGAGGCACTTCAGCAGGGTTTCACAAAAACAAATGTCTGGACACTGCGAAGGCTAGAATGCATCTGAAATGGGTCCTACCATTAATCTGAGATCCCGCTTTAACTGACCTTGAACCACCATCCCCATGCGTAAGCCCTATGGAGCGCAGGAATTTCATTCTCATTACTTTCCGGACACACCTTATATATAGAAACTTTGAGATAAAACCAGACTCTTTATATTTTTTCCCTATACAAAAGGAACACATTCATAGCATTACTGAAATGCTGATTTCTTTCTTAGACACACTTAATATTTTCATCGCAAAAACACAGACATTCCAATCATTTTTCATCACTCTCTTAAAAGACAGACATGTCTGTGTGTGAAAGCAGGAAGGAGACATTTTGAAGACTTCCTGATCAGACGCCGGGGCAGTATAAGTTTAACCACAGCAGCCTGAAGTCTGTCTTTGGGGCCAGTCATAGTATAAGCAGACCTTCCAGGACCTCTAGTGGCGGTGTGGATTTCTGTGGGATCCTGATTCCAGGCCCTCGCTCTGCTGTTGCACTGTTATTTGACTCCTCTTGAAAGCCTTTTTCCCTCACTGAGCAACCAGCAAGCCAAAGCTGATCCCAGTCAAGCTTAGCCTTGTAGCGCCTTGCTGGCTCTCTAATTGTTTTCACGGGAGCAAAAGTTTAGCAAGGCATAGCACTCATATTTGACCCCCTGCTGATTTTACGGGCTTTCAGGCCTGGTTACCCAGAAACAGTAATAGTGTGTTTCCATTAGCTTTTGCATTTGCTTAGTATTTGGTAGGCTGCCTGCCTGCTGTCTTTGAAGTGTGAAAACTGAATTTTGCTAGCCATTTGCAATAAGAAGAAAAACCCCCTCAATTATTCAGGATTATGTTAAAAACAGGGGGAGGGAAAATGGCTTATAGAAACCAAGTCTGAGTCGTGTCTGGATGTCTGTCTTCATCTCTGTCTCCTTTCCTAGAAATAATACACTGTGGAGCTTGCTGAAGGAGCCGGCAATAATAAATACTAATGAGTTTGCCGAGTTGTTTGCTAAAATGGCTTCCCCCGTCAAAAGGAAACCCCTATCAGAGGCCTACGACAAGACAGCCAAAGCCAAGAAGGTATAAAATCCTTACTAGTCATCAGGATAATGGTGATTAAAAGACACTTTATATGGCTGAATAACATTTAGAATCATAATCAGTCAGCAGTTTTTATACAGACCTCTGTAATTTACAAGGCAGAATGACAAAATTAATGCCACTGACCGGCTCATAAGCATGGATCTGTTTTTCTAATGTTTAGGACAAAAATAGTCTGGCCACGTAATACAACTATTTATACCCTTAAATACCAAAAAAAGAAAACTGTCCTATCTTATTTAGTAACATTAGATACAAAAATAAAGTACTGTGATAATTTTTCCCAGCAGCAGCTAGTTGACTTAGCTAGACAGATCCAGTAACAAGCTAGCTACGCATTATATAATGGCAATAAAATGCATCTAAGATTAGGCATTTATATTGGATCCTTGTCCAACAACAAGCTCGCTAACATTTAGTTGATATTATATTGTGTAACCAATATTTGTTAGAAAGAGCCCTCACCCTCCCAGTGCTATCAGAGGTTTCTGTGCTATAAAAACTTCCAGTGTAGGGAATCATCATTAATCAACTCTGACTTGATTTTTCAGACTCATGCGCAATCTTTATTTTATTTTATTTTGCTTTTATTTCGGGCAGACAGTAGTAGTAGTATGGTTTCACTATTTTATTGGTGAATATCTGATTTTAATAGTTAAATTACTACAAATCCCATGTCCAGAAAAGTTTTGACGTTCTTAAAAATGCAATAAAAACTGAAATCTGTAATCTGCTAATTCATATGAAGCTTTATTTAAAAGACAAAGGTACAAAGAAAAGATTTCCAGTGTTTTGAATGATGAACTTAATTCTGTTTGTTAAATATCAACAAATTTAGAAATTTATGCCTACAACACACTCAAAAAAAAAAACGGTGACATCGACATGTTTACCACTGGGTCACATCACCTTTTTTTAAATTATACTTTTTAATTGTTTGGGAATTGAAGAAACTAATTGTTGCAGTTTTTCTTGCTGTATACAAGACTGTATACAAGTCTGTGGTCACTGTTGTCTGATTCTCCTCTTCATGATGCCCCATACGTTTTCAATAAGAGACAGATCTGTAAAGCAGGCAGGCCTGTCGAGCTACGCTGTTGTAATTCATGCAGAATGAGGCCTGGCATTGTCCTGCTGAAATAGACATGGAGTTCCTTTGAAAAGACATTGTCTTAATGGCAGCATATGTTTCTGCTAAATACCAGTAAAAGCCTCCACATCAATGGTACCTTCACACATATACAGTTCACCCATGCCATGGGCACTGATGCACCGCCATGCCATCACAGATGCTGGTTTTTGCACTTTTCATTGGTAACAGACTGGATGGTCTTTTTCATCTTTGGCACATAGAATCCGAAGGCCATTTTTCCCAAAAACAAGCTGAAATGTGACCACAGAACACATTTCCATTTTCTGTCCATCTCAGATGACTTCAGGCCCAGAGAACTCACCAGTGTTTCTGCACAAATTTAGTATATGGCTTCCTCTTTACATAATATAATTTCAGGTTGCATTTTTTGATTCAGCGGCAGACTGTTTTAAGTGACAATGTTTTTCTGAAGTACTCCAGAGCCCAATGTGTCTATGTCCATCACGGTAGCATGACGGTTTCTCAAACAATAGCACCTCAGGGCTTGATGCTCATGAACATTCAGCAGCAGTTTTTGATCTTGGCCTTCATGCACCAAGAGTTCCCCTGACTCCCTGAACCTTTTCATGATATTATGAACTGTAGATAGTGAAATACCGAAATTCTTTACAATCTTGTGCTGAGAAACATTGCATTTGAACTGACTAACAATTCTCTCATGAAGTTTGGAACAAAGTGGTGAACCACGACCCATCCTTTTTTTTCAGTCTTCTTTTGGCTCTGTCCCAACTTTGAGTGTGTTGCCGCCATCAATTTTTTTATTTGTTTATATTTAACTAACAGTATTAAGTTAATCATTGAAAACACTGAAATTTTTTCTTGGTCCTTTTGTGTTAAATAAAGGTTCAAGTGAATTAACAAATTACAGATTTCAGCTTTTATTGCCTTTTTTAGAAAGTGTCCCAACCTTTTTAAAAATTGGGTTTGTAAATTCTTCAGGCAGAATAAATTTGCCTGAGAGACATTGCTTGTCTTAATAACTAGAGGCCACAATTGCTGTTTCTATAACTGACATATTTATATTGGGATAAAACCTCACAGATTCTCTCAAAAGCATTTAAGAGTATAATAAAGTTAATTACAGTAACTGTTGCTCTTGGCCAGAGAATTTTTTCCATTTGTAGTTATTAGATGTCCCTAGTCTTGCCCAAGACACAAAAATTGTATTTTCAGTAAACTCTAAGACACTTGACAAATGAAGTGTGTTTTGACCTTTCTGTCCCTTCAGATCATTAAGGTCTTGGACAGCAAGCGTTCTCAAGCTGTGGGCATCTTAATCTCCAGTCTCCACCTGGAGATGAAGGACATACAGCAGGGTAGGAGATTTTTACACACACACACACACACACACACACACACACACACACACACAGCTAAACATGCAAAAGGACCATAACACCCCAACTCAGTAAACCAGCAATCATCATTTAGTCTTCCACTGGAATGAAGTACATAGCTATGAACATCAATTCTGCATTTTGCAATAATGACCAAATGTATTTGGGCCATGGATTGTTTGGGCTGAATGGTGAGTGAAAGCCAAGTCAACCAGTTGATTTTAGACTGCATCCAGTAGAAAATACATGAGTTTGGTTTTGAATGCCTTTTATTCTGTTTAGTTGAACTGCCTTGTTTGAGTAATACCATTGAAATGCCCTATTTGGAAAATGCTTGTGTAACATAACCACATGGTCTTTCCCACATTGGCCTCAGATGTTAGATTCATCAACAGAAAGGAAAAATGTGTCTGAAATTGAGACCTCTCGCTTGTACAGATCGATTGGCCAAGATTCCACCTCTTTTTCATTAGACCAGTAACACTGGGTGGCTTATCCAACTCAGCATATTTTATAACATATTTCATATTTGTCTCTTAACCCGTTCTATTTATTTCTCCTCATATTAACCATATAACCACAACTCCTCTGCAATGTGTGAGGTCTGTTCATGCATCTTTTTCAATCACACTGTCTTGTTATAAGTGAAAATACCAGGTAATAGCTTTACTGCTTTACAGTAATGATAAGTTTGACAAGTACAGGCACAAAAACAGTCTTTCATTAGTGCTCATTTGATTGCGTAGTGAACTGTTTCATTTGAAGAAAGACAGGGATTCAACTATTTTTTTTATCCAGGGAAAGTTCATTCCACCACCTGGGTGCCATTACAGAGCAGAATTTTATGCATAAAAGACAGATTAATTCATCCCATTTGCCTAGGCTTTACTGTCTAGACAAATATACAGAGTCACACATTAGTGCTCAGTATAGCAAACAAACCACATTTTTAATCATGTCTGATTATAATTTACCATTACCTTATTTGTAACATTTGTATCATTGAACACTACTTTGTAGGCCTATTTAATCCTGCTTTCAATATTTCAGCCTTTGGTTGCAAAATGTTGTTTATGGGGGACAGAAAGCAAAGGTGCAGCATCAGCACATTTTTCAAGCACCACACGGGCACACATCAAAACATTTCTAGTGTGAACTGGGGGAAGAGGATAGGGTTCTGGAGACTGTTCTATCTCTTTTGGTGTTTTTTGGAGTACGTTCCATCATACTCAGATGTTAAAATGTGGAGCTCCTACACAAAATGTGTAACAGTTGGTGTAATGTCTGAAAGAGTCTTATAAATATTTATTTTCAGTGTTTACCGTTTCAGAGAATAGAACAGCAGTTAGATTAGTTGATCCAAGAGCAACACAAAGTTAACACAAAGTCTTGAGGATGCATTTCCAAGGATAAACTGAGCTGCTCAGGTTTGAGGGATGTTTTTAAGGTGATGAGCTGCCATTCATTAAAAGATGCCTGACTGCATTTCATTGCCTTGTACTGAGCAATGACAATAAAGTTGAATCAATCTATCTATCGATCAAATATGTTTGGATGTGAGGATACAACGTTACTGATAGAGTTGGAATAAAAGGAGAATAAAAGAGGACTCAGCACTGAGACTTGTGGGACTTCATGGGCATGTGCATGTGCATGGGCAAATGTGATCATCTCTTTAGGTATGAAGCAAACCACTACCATTTGGTGCCATTGTTTGCGAGGAGGATATACACATGAGGGTGTACAGGAGAGTCTTGTGATTGACTGTCAAAGGCTGCCAAGAGGTCACGGAGGACGAATACACTGTAGTTTGGCTGACACAGCAGCATGATGCTTCTTAGAAGCAGCCACAAGGGCTTTCTGTAAACTGTGCTGCTTTGAAGACAAATTGGTTAGGATTTGTCCATTGTTCTGGATAAGAATTAAAGACAACTGTATATACAGCACGTTCAGTGTGCAGATGAGGTGTACATCGTATTTTACTTGTTTATATTTTAAGAAATTTCTTAAAAAATACTATACGCACATGCAAACAATAGTAATAACTGCAAGAGCAGATAGGACGGGTCAAACTACGCAGCAGCAAGCAGAACTGGTCAGAAAAAGGAGAATAATGCAAGGAGATGAGAGTGTAAGAGGGACTGTGCAGTGCAGGACATGGGAAGGGAAAGATGGGCAAATTAGGTTGGCAGATGATGATACTAAAGACAGTGGCAAAGTCATCAATAGTCAGGGAAGAGGTTATGGGGATTAAAGAGTGAAGCAAAAATGTTATGAGCCCTCGAATGAAGTGGTGGCTTGGGAACAAAATGCAGCCTAGGAATTTGCATTAGTGTGCCCCCCAGTTTTGTCCAAAATAACATAAAGGAAAGTACTTTAACAAGTATTAAGAAACAGAGTCACACGACAAAACAGTTTCTCCTCCCTAGAGTCTGTAAAGGCTTCCTCCATAACTGGCAATCACCTGCTTTCCCATATACGACAGTAGCCAAAAAACCAATATTGTAATTGTTAAACAAATTATTCAGTTCATTTCTGTATACTTCAGTTATTATTTTGATAAAGCATTGACTTTGTTGATTGGTTAAGGATTTTCTGCTGCTAAAGAATTCTAGCACAATCCAATGAGTTCTAAATAAAGGATAAATTAATATACAGTGCTGTGCAAAAGTATTTGACCCTTTCCAAATTTCTTCTTTTTATCTTGCATATTTGTCACGCATCATAAAAGAGCATACCCGTTCCTTATCTTTATTTAGTAATCTAGGCTGTGCCACTGAGTACCTGCATTCTCAACACTTCTGTCCTCTTCATCATAATCATCAGCAGATAGCTCAGAATTGAAAAGTTGATTTATTTTTGAATAACATGCTCAATCAGCCAGCGCTTGATTTCTGTCACATGCTACCTCTGCACAGCTTTTCCACTTTCTTTTGACAATATACATGTATCAACCTGATTTATAAATTCAGCAGCAGGCAAGTGATCAGGGATGAGCTTATGTGTATGGGGTTTTTTTTTTTGTTATAACAGGGCATTAAAATGCCTTAAAAAAATTAAGGTTTTGGCATTAACAAAGTCTTAAATTTGATGCACTGCACAGGCATTGAGTGTTTCAATACATACATATACAGTACATTCTAACTGGTAATTTCATTGATTTACATTTAATTCAGTTCTTTAAATGTTATTATTTTTGTTTCATATTGTTTTTAAATGGCTTAAAGATCACTCGTGGGTTTGGTGGTGTTCACCGTCAGGCTGAGGCAAAGGCTGATGCAAATGCAGAGTAATTTCTTTGTAACGTGAATAAAACCAAACAGAGCACAAAAAAGGCATTATGCATGAGCATGGTAATAAGGAATAAATCACGGTATGGACAAACTTAAATGCAAACAAAAGTGCTGTGAGACAACCGTGACTATATAGGCCTGCATGAGTGCTAAGGAGCTGCAACAACAAACAGGTGAGAGTGATTATGGGGACTGTGATAGGGTCATGTGATGTGCATAGACTGATGGGAGACACAATCCTGAGTGCTTTTTTGTGCAGCCATGACATTCACACTTTAATATTACTGATAATAAACCAACATTAAACTCAAATTCACTGATTGGTTGTACCTCATTACATACTTTCACTTGGATCTTTTAGCTAAGCAGTGGTGACACATGGTTGTTTGGGGCAGTCGTGGTATTGTGGTTAGGGTGTCTGCCCCATGATCAGAAGGTCCTGGGTTCGATTCCTGTGGCTGACCCAGGGCTCGGCTGAAGTGTCCTTGAGCAAGACACCTAACCCCCAATGGCTCCCCGGGCGCTGGCTAGGGCTGCCCACCGCTCCGGGCACGTGCGTTTACTGCCCCCTAGTGTGTCTCACTGCACGGATGGGTTAGATGCGGAGGTTCAACTGAATGTGTTACTTTCACTTTCACCTGTATCACCTGTCAAATTGCTGTTGACCAGTTACATTCAGTCCCTCATTGCTGATGGCGTGATTCCCTCACCCCAAAAGTTTTAGCACCAGCTGCTACTGGACATAGGACTGGCCTGAATGGTAGTGTCTTGCTCCAGGCTGTGTCTGTGTCAGCTGTGCTAGAGCACAGAAGTGAGAGAGGAGCATGGAAACATTACACAAATCCCTAAGACTTCAGAGTCCTATATTTTTAAGATCCAAACTAAATAAATTCACCAGATCTCACACTCCAGTAGCTTAAGGACCATGGTGGCCATGCATGCATCTTCTGTAGCACAAAAATGATAGAAAAATGTCAAATTTCCCAGGCCTCAGACTTCACACACTGAAATTCATCTTTTAAAACATGTTGACGTTCCAGTAAAAACTCAAACATGCCTAAATTCAAAGAAACAAGATTCACCAATCTATACTGACCGTACAACTCTCTTCCTTTGCACACCATCTTCCCTGTCCAGTTTGCTGTTTATCTCTCTCCACGTTTCTTGTCCTCTTTCTCTCACTCCATTAGTTTGCATTCTACTTCCTACCATTTCAGGTAAGACTGCCCCCTAGCTGTCTATGAATGTATTAACAGTAAACAGTCCATGTATGCTTGGGGGATTATTAATGCAGGTTTAGTGCTTGTACCAGTAGTGAGAATAAAAATGGATGAATGAATTATATTTAAATGCTCCAATTTAAGACCCATGTAAAGCCTTGGCAAAGCACAGCAAAGAGGAATCTGTCTAAAATGTACAGTACTGTTTTTTTTCTTTTGGCTTCTCCTGTAATTGGGGTCGCTACAATAGATCAAGTCCACATTTTGATCTGGCACAGGTTTTACGCCAGATGCCCTTCCTGACACAATTCTCGTTAACCAAGCTTGGGACCAGCCCTGTGCGTGTGCACCACCCCAGTGGCTGGGTTGAACAGCGGGTTAAAGGTTGGGGAGCCCATCATGACTCGAACCCATCTTTCCGACCTGTAACCAACCAACTGCACCACCACTGCCCCCTGTCTAAAATATACATTATATAGACTGCATATAAACATCTGTTTATAGTTGGGATATACACCGCAAACCAATCTTATCATTCTCCACTCAAAGAACAGATATTAAAACATTTGACTTGAAAGATATTTGCAAAATGAGCTAATCTAGAACTAATACACATATTTTTTTTTACCCTCATAGCTATTTTAATGTTGGACAATTCTGTGGTTGATCTGGATGCTATTGAAGCCCTGTATGAAAATGTAAGTGTCCTTTCCACAATTCATCTTTGCTATGTTACAGAACTGTTTGCACTGGCAGCTTATGTATTAATGGGAATGGAAAATCATAACTGGGCCAAGTTATTAAAGATATAACTCCCTGATTATGAAATTGTAACCCCAAATTTAGCTGCTCATCCAAGACATTTTGTTTAGTATGTGAAAATTTGCTTTTTGGGATTTCCCTGAAGCTTCAAGACTAAAGTCATGTAATGTGTAAACAAGTAATGTGGGTAATAAATAATTTATGGACTCACCTTTTACACACTTCCTCAACTCAAGCCAAGCTGAGTTTTTCAGTCATCCTATGTATACGTGTTCACGTGGTTTCTGACATGTTATGACACACTGTTATCTATAAAATATGCAAAAAGTTCCGTTACTTTAAAATAAGGGGCAGCCGTGTCATTCTCTTGTCAAGCTATTACTTTAGGACCAACCAATCATCCCTGAGTCCATTTCACAGTAAACTATTAACGTCTGCAGTATGCTTCAGCATGAAAGTAGTGCCTAGCATATCATGTAGTCCAGAAGTACCTTCTTGTTTTATTGTTTTACATTAGTATTGTTTATGGGGTACACAGGAACAAGTGGTGTGTTTAAAAAACATCATTAAATAACTTAATAGCTACATGTTGGGATAGTCTTGTCGTAAGATGAGTTTAAAGTGTCCATTTTCTTAGCTGAATGTCTGTGCATTTTTATGGTCTTCAGAGAGCTCAGCCTGAAGAGTTGGCGAGAATAAGAAAACACTACGAAACCTCCGATGAAGAGCATGTCAGACTGCTGGACAAGCCTGAACAGTGAGATACTAGCGAGATTAATAACAGATCTACTCTTGACTTAAAAAAGGAACATGAACAGTTGTTACATAATGTATTTTCCATTCGACACTTTACACTGTTTCCACAAGGACATTTCACCTGCCAAGTCCTCTTGTCACAAACGTCCAATGCCCAGATACTTTTGATATCAATATTACATTTTCAGCTCCACAGTCAAATATTTAGTGCTCATTCTGTGGGATCAAGTTGTGAAATTGAATACAACACTGTAAGTAATACTGTGTATTAATTCTTCCAGGTTCCTGTATGAGCTCTCTCTGATCCCCCAGTTCTCTCTGAGAGCACGGTGTATCATTTTCCAGTCAACATTCACTGACGCTGTTGCATCTATCCAGCGCAAAACAAACATGGTTCTCCACGTGTGCAAGGTGCAATGCCGCTTTCAATGATATTATTGATATTAATGATGTGCTCACAAGACCCTTTGCAAATCAAGATCTTTTGGGGAATAATTTTAGACTAACATACAGGGGTTAGACAATGAAACTGAAACACCTGGTTTTAGACCACAATAATTTATTAGTATGGTGTAGGGCCT
>JAOVVH010000010.1:20005655-20021589 GCA_028566435.1 Scorpiodoras heckelii
AACTACAAAGTGCAGCTATATGGTAAGTGGAACTGAGAAAATGGACAATGAGTGCAGAGAAAAGGAGGTGGTCATAATGTTATGCCTGATCGGTGTACAGGCAACATTTGGTGGAGGTTGCTGCTAAAGGTTAAAGTGAACGTCAAGTCAAGTAAAGTAAAAGTTACTTTCCAGCATGCACTGTGAATGATTATTCAATGAGCTCAATCACAACTCAAAAATATTACTGTTTCTTTGCCAAAAAACCCTCCACAGGATAACCACATAAGTTTGGTGGATTACGTAGTGTCTTACTATCTGCGCAATCTTGATAAGGTAAATATTTTTATTCTTCAAATTAAACTTTTCTTATACATGAAATGGTTGAACAATATGCTGGTTTTGCTTATCTACATAATCTTTCACTCGCCTTAGAACGCTGGGACTGAAAACTGTGTGTTTCCATTGCCTGAGCCGCAGGATGTCTTCCTTGCTTCCCAAGTTAAGTTTGAAGACATTTCCAAAGAGCTCCGGAAGCTGGGCAAAGACCTTGAAGGTGAGAGCAGTGAAATGCCCATACAAAATCTAAACAAAAAGCTTGTCATGCACCATGTTTTTGTTGTTTGTTTGTTTGTTTGTTTGTTGTTAAACAATTTTAGTTATTGTCATGTTAAACAATTCTAGCAATTATCCAATAACCACTGTACTTTAAATACGCAGTCAAGATGGATAGCATGTCTGTAATAAATCAGCTTTCATTCTGTTATTGCATTGGGTTACTGCATTGTCTCAGTTGTGTTTTGGGGTTTCATTGGTCTAATGCTTTTGTTTCATGGTTAGTGTTGCACAGTGATCTACTTTTTCAAGACTGGGAATGTCACAAACCTTTGACTCTACTTTAATCAGAATAGATTGAAAACCATTTAGTGCAGCAAGTCTGGCTCGCTGCCATTGCCCACAGTCATTACAGAGCCATGTTAGGATTAAAGCAAGCTATAGCCATGTTCAGACTGAAGACGTACTTAAATACGTTTTTGCCAATTATATTTATTTTTCCATCTATTCTTTAATTTCTTCTATATTGTAGTTTATTGTAGTACATTTTGTCTGGAATTGTATCTCTCTGTAGTGTGTCTATATGGCATAACCTACCACTATGAAACCTACAGCTTCCGTTTTCACTAAAGTGTGTGTGCATGTGTGCACGGGTGTGTGTGTGTGTGTGTGTGTGTGTGTCTGTGATGATGTGTGCATGTTAGACAAAGTGGAGTCTCTGTGATTTTGCCATGGCGCCTTTTAGATATGTCTTTAATCCTGCCCATCTGATGCTTTCTGGTATTGTATGATTTCAAGGCTTTGTTGCGTATGTCGTCGTTGAGGGTCGCAGGCTTGCAGTGCTGCTGTTCTTATGTAATCTGAGGGAAGAGCAGCTTATCTTCCCGCCGGCCGCTCTCTATCTGCACAGATGCACCGCAGTTCTCCTGTTACACTATATCAGCTTCAGTTCAGTGTGGCCCTGCAGATTTGTGTCAGAGATTCTTTTCTTTAGCTCTCAACAAGCCCTCCTTATCGGGCGACTGAGAGACTGCCAAATCTGGCCCGTCACGTTCTCTCCTTTGTCTCACTGTTTGAACCTCCCTCATGCCTGCAATGAACCATGTCTTTTTTTTTTGTTTCATATCATTTTGTTTTGTTTTTCAACAGCATGTTTAGTTTGTTTACCCTGAGCACATAGTTTATGCTCGCTCTCTCTTTGACCACAGTTATCTCCTGTGCTTTTCTGTGGTACAGGGAATTTCTGATATTTAAATGAGTCACTCTGGGAATTTTATGTGCATGGGGGTTTTTTTAAGCACTGTATTATCAGAGTGCAATTTTTCATTCTGGTCTCTTAATGCATTGTGGACTTTCTACTCAGACCCTTTGACATCTTTGAAAAAGAAACGTTTGTCACACAGACATATGACACTGTTTACATTCTGGAAGATTGCTTAAGTAATCTTCTGTATCCTGGGGGTTTTATTGCATAACCAGTCACCCCATAGTTTACACAAATGCTGAATGAAAACAGTGGCATGTGTAGTCTTATCAGAAGCAGATGCAGATGGACTGAATCCAGCAGGCCTGGGCTTCCATCGCTCTCTATTATGACTGGGACAGCAGTCTGGCCCCTCTGATCCTCGGATCGGACTGAACTGACGATGAACAAACGGCGCAGCCTGGTGCCAAAGGGGGGGTAACAGCTATCTGCTGCCGCCATCAATGGTGCCAAAAAACAGGCTCTAAACCTCTGACTCCACTGCAGGTGCAGCTTTTCCCCTGCTTCATTTGAACAAAAAGTATGCTTACCGTACCTTTCTCATGCTTTGAGAATACCATAAGCTACGAAGGGCAGTCATGTAAAAAAATTATACCATAATGATATGTTGACAGCTTGTTCTTAAAACTTAAAAGCCATCTTAAAATGAAATATTTAGCAATGATTCTCAGGAACAGAAGGCACAAGAATGGAGGACACCCTGGATGAGATGCCAGTCCATTACTGGGCAACATGCACACTCATTCACACTTTCATTCATATCTATGGATAATTTACTGTCAACAAACTTTGGAGGTTGGAGGATACTGGAGAATCCAGAGGAAATCCACTTGTACTTGTGGAGAATATGCACAGAACCCCGACACAGACGAGCTCAGGAACTTAGCAGGGACCTCTGGGTTTACTGTGCCACCATGATGCCATTAAATATTAGTGGTTAACAAAAATAACAATAACAAATTGTAATTAGCAAAACTTCAAATGACTTTAGTTTATATTAACAACCAGTTTAAAAGTGTTTTATATATATATATATACATAATTTGAACCTGTATAAATAGGACCTTTTGTGGGTGCTGTTTTCTTTCATGCAGGTTGTGAGAAGGATGTCCAAAGAGTGTGGTTAACATCATCTCAAGAATACATCCATCCCTTCAAGGAGAAAATGGAAGCTTTTATCTCCAGTGGTGAGCCATGCATTAAAGAATCAGAACAGATTTGTCTAAATCACTTTACACATCAGGAACATCTCTCCTCTTAGTTCTGGTTGACAGTTAAGTGTCTTCCTCAAGACCCAAAAAATAGTTTTCTGATTTAAACTCCTACAATCACAATCATAACTGTAAGAGATGTTACAGGTTCATCTTTGTTTCTGCTAAGGTATTCTCCACTCTGAGGATTAAACACTGTACATATACACAACAGATTCATATTTCTGTTGTTTGTTTGTTAGACTTTTTTGGAAATGTATTAAAAATTTCAAATGGGAATAGCTAGTTTGGATAAGTATTCCAGGCTTGGGCTCCAGATTGAGCTCAGGTGCATCCTGTTTGCCTTGATTCTTTGTGAGATATGTTGAGATGTCTGTAGAACTTGACTGGAGATCACACGGGGCAAATTCAGTTGATTTAGCATAATTTAGAAAGGCACACGCTTGTGTGTATAAGGTCCCACAACTTAGAGTGCATTACAGATCAAGAATCTAATTAATGGCTTCAGACAAAGTTTCAGACGTTCTCCACAGAGATGTGAGAACCTGCCCTAAGAACAACCACCTCAGCAATACTCCATCTATCAGGTCCAAGAAAAAATGCACCAGAATGCATATGGCCTCAGACCTCAGACTTGAACCCTACAGAAGATCTGTGGAGAGACCTAAAGATGGCAGTTGACAAAAGCTCTAAACTTTTAGAAAAATTGCTAGGAATAATGCGAGAGACTGGGATTGTTGCCAAAAATGTTTCTTCTTAAAAAAAGGTCTGCATACTTATGTAAATTAGAGATTTCCATGTTGTTGTTGTTTTATAAATGTGTAAAAAATGTCTAAAAACCTGTTTATGATTTGCCTTTATGGGGGTTTTGTGTAGAATAAAGTATGTGAAAACAGACAGCATCTTTATACTTTCCTAATCCACGTTATATTACATACTGCAGTGAAGCTTAACAAGACTCAGCAGTACAAACTGAAATGCTCACAATAATTACTGCATTATCTCTGCTTCACAGTAAAGATCTCGTTCAGTTGCCCTGGAGAATATCTGTGATTGGCCCTTTTGGGGACCTGATAACTGTCTGTGGTCTTCACTACCTGTGTGAGATAGCTAGCAGTCAGGTTCAGAAGGCAGACAGACAGATAGGCATCGAGGAGGCTTTGCAAAGACTTCCAAGTGACTCAACTTATTGGCTTCAACCTTATTTTTATGGTTTATGTAAAAGTTGAGTAAAGCCTGTACAGTGAAGAACTTGTAATACGACTGAGGAAATGGAGCAAATCATTTTCTGTCGTATTCACAGAATCAGTACATTGCTTGATCTGTATTACTATTTACAAGTAATTACCCATTTTAAGCACTAATTTGGTAAATGAACATAGTGCAGTATGGGTTCATTTCTAAAACTTGTGCAGATGAATGTTTTAAATATAAATGTTTCTCAGCATGGAACTATACTTGTTTTTGCAGCTCAAAAAGAACAAATAGCAACTGAACATCATCTCATATCTGCCCAAAAAAGGTATAACATAATTTAAATATGTTACTTTTAAATGGTTTTTGAATTATAATGATGTTGTTTAGTGCTTTTAGTAAATAGTATATATTATATATATACTATAATAGTACTGTATATTATGGAAGGATTACAACACAAATTTCTTGTAGGAGTTTTTAGGGTTTTTTTTTACATAATGTCATGTCATAGATTTTATCCAATTTTAGTTGTTTAATGTTGTGGAATACCTGCAAAAGAAGTTCCTCTTCTCATTTATGTTACTAGCTATTATCAGTTATTTTCTCTTTTCATCTTATTACAACAAAAAGCTTTTCATGTTACCAAGGAGCTACAAACTCCTCAGTTCTGAAGACATTTCTGTGTCAGAAATCTTACTGTTACAGCTTTACACCTGACTGTTACAAGCACTGGTACTGGAGACTCCTTCCAAAAATGCTACATCAATAGTCTTCTTCACCTTCCAAGTAACTTTAATTATAAAAACAATTACACACATTTTACGTCTGTTAAGGCAGAGTGTCTGGCACATATTTCCCCTTCATGACAGAATCAATAACATTACAATGAGCGCATTAATATAACACTGTACAGCCAGAGCTGCTGTTACAGAACATTAATCAAATCCTTCTGAGCAAAATCAAGAATTTAACAGTAATGATGTATGAAGTATCATAAAGTATTTAATTTCATAAAATAAAGCATTGTCATAGTGTGAGTGAAGTCTTGCATGTCTATTGTCTCTAGGTCATCTGAGAATCAACCTTTCTACATACGGTATACAATATATTTCATCTCTACTTACTTTCTGCCTTCTTCTCTTAGCTTCCATGACCTGGTGCAGTATTTTGGGCTGAAGCTCCGTTCTGGTGAGCAGGATGTTCTACCAGGCCATGTTTTTATGCTGTGGTTTGAATTCTGCAATGACTTCAAGACCAGATGGAAGAGGGAGAACAAGGCCATTTCCAATGAAAGGTGAAAAGACAGTGTTTTCCCAGAGTTGAATCAATTTTGAACATTTTTCCTGGTTATAATTTCCATTTTTTTTACTCCTTGTCTTAATGCCAGATTAAGCTGAACTTCATGAGTCTGTGTTATACAATTCCTTTCATTGTTAGAAATAGAAACCTTGTTGCCTTGTGGCTAATTGACTAAATTTGTGGTTATGGGAAGATTGTGCAGCCTTCATTTTTAGCCACACTATTTCTCTACATTCCAGACTGAAAGAAGCCCAGAAGTCAGTGCGCAACATCACAGCAGACAAAAAAGTAGAGACCAGGCAGGTCCATGCAAATGGTCTGGTAAGTCTAACTTTGTTCTACAGATAGTTGTATATAGACAATTATAAAGACTACTAATAATAGCGACGTAATAAAATAAACACTACAATAGGGAGTTCAAATGTAATGTAAGCCAAATGCTGACATTCACAGTTGATTTCCTCTTGTGGAATATACTGTTTGTGGAAGCAGATCTCCAAAACCAAATTCAACCATATTGTTATTATGAGGGGAAACAAGGTCCATCTCTCTTGTTTTTATAAGCAATAATTTTAAAGTCATTTTGGGTTCATTGCTGATTGCTGACAGAGAGGATCATCAGAGGTTATAAGCAGGGTGTAATTATAAGTATTGTGTCCTGCTTAAAGATATTGAATTTTCAGAAGACCAAACAAAATGTCATTTTCATTTTCTCATGACAGAAGGAAAGACTTCGTCTAAAAGAAGCAAGCATATCCAGCACCTGAGAGTCAACAGACCCTCCACAATGTAAACAAAAGTATACTTTATGATTTATAAACTCAAACCTGCTTTTTTGTTTTTTACTTTATTTTCACTTTGGATCTGCATGTATCGTTGACTTGTTTCTGTAAAAGAATCAGATGTCTAAGAAAGGTTTTTGTACTCTTTCCGCTGTGACACACCTGATTGACTATGATGATTCATATGATATTTGAATCAGTTTGCCTCAATTCAATTTGATATTCATAGTGCTTTTAACAGGACACATCGTCACAAAGCAATTTTACAGATATGTAGATTTAGATCCCTACTGAGCAAACAAGCAGTGACTGGCAAGGAAAACTCTTTGAGACAGTATAAGGGAGAAACCTTGAGAGGAACCCGACTCAAAAGGGAATCCATCCTCTACTGTGTCATTCCCAGATTATAAATTGTTACAGCTGTATACCTTAAAGTCAAACTGTACTAAGTGTGATGAGGTTCAGTATGAGCTAATAGATACAGCAGCTGGGAACTGGGATCCAGTCCATGTGGATTTAGTTTTATTACATATGGATAGATTGTTCAACATCCACAGCGTCTGTGTATTTAAAGCAAAACACCAGTTTATAAACCCCAGGACACTCTCGCCAGGAACATTCTTCAGTCTCACTTGATCAGATTCCCCACAACACACCCACAAATTGCTGACAACAAAATGATATCTTTATTTTGCATGTTGAGTATACTGTATGTTTGAAATACTTAATGGATAAAACACTGAAGTACAACCACAGCTTAAAAAGTGAAAGTCCTATGATACTGTACATAAAGTAAACACTTGAAAATGGAAATTTTGTTTAACTTATCAATTTCATAATCTTTTATGTTTGGAAAGGATAAATCAGATTTGAGTAGCAATGAGACATTTAGTTTAAATATAAAACTGAAGGCAAAAAAATTCATATACAAAATGAAGGCAATAAATATCCATATTAATTAAAAATAAAAAATACATTTTTAAAAATTTCAGCATTCAGAATTATTAACATACATTATGTACACAAATGAATCTTTTTTTTTTTTTTCATCATTCAGGTAGCCTTCATCCACATAGTGGAGACTGACTGGATTGTTCACTGATTGTTGGAATATCATATATTTACACTTGATGAAAATAAACTTGGCACACAAAGCATGGCCATGTTACCTCTGTGTTATTAATAGTCACATTTGTGCAACAGTAAGCATAGTATGCACTGACAAACCCACCACACACTTTCATTGAAGAAAATGAAAACACTTAAGGCTTGTCAGAGAACCAGACCACTGAATTTTTACGCCAGCTATGGCATTAGCATTTACCATTTAAGAAAACCAAGCAGAAATGGCAGTAGCTACAGTGGAATAAGAGCGTCCCAGCAGGGGGGGAATAAGTGGAACAGAATTCCAGGGGCTTCATTCTCATGGGGTCTGGAACAAACTTTTGCATTTACCAAAAAATTGCAAAAGAGCCCACAGAGGCTGCATTTGCACAGGGATCGGAATAATGTGTGGCCTGTGTGTGTGCAGCTCCAACAGACCCCAATGAAAAACAATGATGGTCATTTCCTAAAAGACACTAATACTGCTGAATTAATATACTAGCCAAATTAATATCCTGTGTTATGGACAGTCAGTGATTACCGCCTACATCTTTATGTGTGCACTCTTAAAGAAAGTTTACTGAACTGTACCATGCTCGGGTGGCAACATCCAGGTTGCAACGTGTGTACTTTTATTGTGTGTATGTTTTACCTAGAAAAGGTGTCTGTAATGTATAACTACTAATGTGCATTAGGTCCATAAATCATTAATATTGTAAATCAGCCATAAACCTTAAAGGTACACTACATCCAGGTTTTCAGATGAAAAAAATAGGCACACAAGATGGGTCATTAAGATAACCACTGCATCAATGAGACATAAGGAAGAGTTTAGCACTATTTTGTTTCTGAGACTAGATATAAACGTCAATCAGTGCTGAACTAATATTTTTTTGTACATTGAAGTAAAGGTACAGAATATTTTAGATTGTGTGTGTCTGAGTAGTATTAATAATCAGCCATATGAAGAAGGGAAAGGTGGGAAAAGGGAACTTTTTTTTGTGATCAGTATTAATCCAAGTCTATGGAAGTACAGCGGCACTGTTTGACGCGCCGCACACGTTTCCGTCGGATTCTCGGGCTTTGGTTCGGGCAAATCAGGGTGTACGTGACGACGGTGAACGTTTTCGGTTTGCAGAACGAGCAGGACTGGAAGGCGCTTTCGTCTTGGTAGACGTGCCGCGGGATGTAAAAGGAGTTGCACTGGCCGTAGCAGAAGCTGTTGATGATGCTCCGGCTGATGCAGCCTTCCTCCTGCAGCGTCTGCTTCAGCGGCTGCGTCTTGCACCAGTCCCGCTTCAAGTAGTGGCGCTCGGTCACATGCAGAGCCTCCTGGCTGGAGTCGAGAACCTCCTGGGCCGGCGCATGCGCAGACGCTCCCGTGTCGGACGAGCTCGGTGCAGACTGCTCGGACTGCTCCCAGGAGTTTGGGCTCAGTTTGGAGAGATGAGGAACAGAGCCTTGAAATCCGCCGCTGCTCCAGCTTTTCACAGGACTGCAGAATAGCCACAAAGCCAGGACCGCAGCAAACGATGCCTCTTTCCACATCTTTTCATGGAAATATAGAAAGCAACTCTGATTAAAGAGGGAAAACAAGCAGCATGCTACCAGCACCAGCAATTATGATCAATTGATACGATTCTCATTTCAGCTGAAAGTTGCAGCATTCGTGCAGATATATTTAAAACTGGCCTAAAATATCTAGACTTCATCTGTAGGTATGATAATGTAACCTGGTGATGCATAATAACGTCTGGGTACACAAGTAACCTGTGTATTTTGTGTCAAAATCATGCAGGAACTCTATAGGCCTCTTCTTACAATTGTGCATAACGCATTGTACATCAGTAACACCCATAATAATAACAACAACAACAATAAATCCCCCCCCTTCTCATTTTATCAGCTTCCAGTTAATTATAATGCAGTAAAATTGAAAACACTTGAATGCTATAAAGTTATTCGTTTACCTTGTGAATTTCCGGTTGTTCCTATGTGTGTAAAGTGCCGTCTGGTTGATATCTATAGCCTTGAAAAACAAAAGTATATTGAAGATCCTGCATCCACAACTCGCACCGTGACCGACAAGGAATTGCGAGGCGCACCGTTTTAAGAGAAAGTGGGCGGGTGCAGTGAGACAGGCCACGCCCCCACCTCAGCCCGGGACGCTCCGCTCAGTGATGCGCCGCTCATTCAATTAACTGTTTCGACTCTTTTACAGTAGCCTAGACTCGATATTTTGATTCTGGGATGAACTGCTGGTGGTTTTCATTCCCAGTGTTCAGTTCATCAGTAGCTCATCAATTTAGTTCACTTCCAGAGACTTCAATCTATTACATGAGACACTGAAGCTGTTCTGTGCGATTGTAGCAGCCCAGTGCCTTACTAACACACTTTACATTGTGTTTTCCTTTAATTAACATATATAGAGACGTGGCAAAGGTTTCAAATGAAACAGGATGTTTCAGACAAATGTTCATTGTGTCTTCTGAGGATGTAGTATAAACAGTGGAAGAAAATCAGTGCATATAATAAAGCCTATTATAATAATATATTTAATTTGATCACATATTTACATATAAATCATATATTGTAATATTTTATATCAGCAGGAAGAAACAAACAAGAAAACTCTCTAGGCATGCCTTTTTTTTTGAGTATCACAACTCAGTCTGTTGCATTACTAACTAACAAGCAGTTCATTTAACGCTTATCTTTAAAATCCATTTTCATACCAATTATTTACTTGGTTTTCTTTTTCCTATTTTTTTTTTTTTTAAGATTGAACATGAATATAGAGCAATGCATTTCACCATAAATTTATAAAGTTGCATTATTGATTTGGTTACACTGACAAAGACATAAAGACACAATATATCATTATATCTGTAAGTATTGTGATGTATATTTTTGTCCTACCAGCCACAACTATTGGACGTCATAGAATACTATGGCTAAATATGACTAAACTATACTACATCATACTAATATATTAAAAAAACAGATCAGAACTGCTGTCTGGAATCTGGAAACCAAAACAGAAATGTAACAAATGTGAAGTGATCAAGTCTGACTCTGGATAACAAGAACCGGATGTGCCACATTGTAGAAGATCATTACAACTTTTTGGATGAACTTTTTGAAAACACAGTTCAAAAGATTTTGCACACGAACATGTTTGTTTTATTTAACTTTCCTAAAACAAACCAAAAAAGACATGACCTGCAGAAAGACATATTAAGTGATCACTATATTCTGTTTCATCTTATGAATCATGTTTACTGGTTTTGATTTTAACATGCACTGATTGTTACAGCAACTCTATTATACAACTGTCATTATAATATTCCATTCAGTCTTGTCTTGTAGTGGTTTCCACTTCTTCCTCCTCTGGGAAATGTGGCACAGATTTCTTAGCCACCACATTGTCCAGTCTCTGTCCCATCAGATATGGGTTGGTGCTCTGAAACAGAAAACAGAGGGGTGTCTGTCAGCTTTTTTTCTTAACAAGACACAAACTGTCTTGTTGTCAGGTATGTTATGGTTTTAAGTTTTCATGGTATGTTCATCTAGTCTAAAAATATCATGGTTTCATGTTATGACAATATAAATGGACTATTTAAAAAAAAACCAAGCTGGTAGTGAACATTAAAGGCAAATTTGTGTTTCTTCACATTCTTTTATATATAACAAAAAGATAAAAAAAAATTTAGAAAAACTTAGCTTCCACACAATCTCTTATATCGTTAAAATTTACAGTGTCATTATAAGCTGAAAGTGAGTGGTTGTGAGGAAACGCAGCGCTCTGAGCAAATTGTATGAAAATATTTTGGGACTTTACAATCAGGAACTTAAGGGATGTTAAAAAAAAACTGGAGTAAGGAATTTGGGAAAAAAATTAACTGAGATACAGTATCTGACCAATCGTACACTTGGACTAACCCGAAACCGTGACACCATGACACCATAACAGCCCTGTTTGTGGGTCATGTACAGTATATATAATGTACTGCTAAATCAGGTAATGAAACAGCTTATAACAAACCCTTTTTCTTCTTTTCGGTCCTCCTTTCAGTTTCTCATACAACAGCTTTTTATTCTGGAAGCACAGTCAAAAATCAGAATGTCAGTGAATGCCAGAATAAATATTTTTATTACATATTTTGCTTCACAAAGAGAAAAAAACGTGAAATAGTAAGTTTTTGCATTTTTTTAAAATAGAGTAGAACTGGTTGGATTTAATCCTCCACTTCACAAATCAATAAAACATTTTTTTTCTTTTTTAACATAAAGCTTGACTGATTTAAAACAAGACTCTCAACAGCAGCATATAAACTAAGTTCCAATCAGAGATTTGTTTTGTCCTGTTCCAAGACCAGATGTAATCCAGATGTTAATCTTGACTCTCTGTCCATGTTATCCACAATCTAACTCACCCATTTGGCCAGTGAGGGGTAGTCATGCTCTGGGTCAAAGAGGTGCTGATGCTTCTGAAACTCTCGACTGAACTCAGCTGTGTCTGGTGAATTTTCCAAGCACCCGTCAGCAGCTAAAACCAAAAAAGTCATCATTTTTAAGATAGATTTATCAGAAAAACGAAATACAATAAATAGAACATTCTATGGATGTACAGGTTTAGTACGGTACTCTTGGTAATCTTTGTATTTATTCTAATAAATACAATTTATTCTTATTTATTCTAACTTAACATGGTAGAGCAGAACACTGATAAGACTAAATGATATTAAACTGATCATTACGGTGTGATGTCTTATACGGTGGGTACATAATAATAAACAATATTCAAGCACAATATTTCAGCGGGATTTGCAGGACTTGGTAGACTCATCTATACCTGATTTTCCTAGAGGGCATGGGTTAGGGGGATCAGGATATCCATGGTCCTGGCTAAAGTCTTTTGGCACATTGTCCCCAGTCAGTTCTGCAACGATGTTAGGGATGTTCCCGTAAGGGCCGAGATGCTGAAGTCCCTCATGAGCCCCACCTAGAGGACACACACTTTTGTAACTTACAGAATAAACCACATTTACTGCCTATGAAAAAGAGAAATTAGTCCTTCCAGAGCATTCAGTTACTAAGACACATTATACAACAGTTACTTACGGTCCACTTATTTCATTGGACAAGCGGCATTCCGAGGGTGCTGACATTTAGTATAACAGCATAACTACATTTCATGGTTTGTAACCCACATCTGTGATGATATTCACTATAACAGCAGTCTTGCTCATGCAATATTGCTTAATGAAGCTGTGAGGTAAGCCTATAGCTTTAAAGCATGCCTGATCAACCTGGCTTCATCAAAGGAAGAAAATTAACATTAACATGCACATACTTACCCTGGTACATCACAGAACAACTTATCGTTGCATCAAATCATTGTTTTAAAACAACACAAATCACAAAGTATAAATTAATCCCTGGCATGTACTTTCCCCTTAATCCTTTTTTTTTTGTATGTTTGACCAATATTAAAATTATTGGCATTTGGGGTTTCCAAAACATAAATAAAAAATATGCCAAAAACGAGTCAATGGTACTCTTCTATCACCCTTTTAACAGCAACACTATGTAAACTAACTGTTATCCTTAATGACAATTTAACATTTTGCATCCATATTTATTTCTGTTAAAGCAAGATACGAATGATCATTTTGGTCAAATCAACAATGTTTCCAAAAATAAATTGCTGAGCAGATTAAAGTGAGCAGGTAAGATAGCCCTATACACTTCAGTAGTTTTGTCAGCAGTCACATCATCAATAAACATAAGAGAACCGGGTCCACTGACAGTTATACATGTCCATGCCCTAAGGGTAGGTGGTATGCTTTGGATCATGAGCAGCTCTTTCCCTTCTACATGCTCTTTACATTCCTACCCATCATTCTGGTATAATTTGATCTTTATCTCATCTGTGCAAATAATGTTGTCCAAAACTGATTTTTTTGGTAAACTTTAATCTGTTTTTCCTGTTTTTGAGTCTTATCAATGGTGTACATCTTGTGGTAAACCCTCTATATTGACTCTAGTAAAGTTTTCTCTTGACTGATGATCATGACATGATGATTTGTTTTTTTCTTCACAAGAGAAAGAATTCTTTTGTCATCCACTACATTTTCGTTGGTTCTTTGAGCCTTTTGGTGTTCCTGAGCTCATCATTCTGTCTCGCCATACCTGATGTTTGTGCTTTCTCGCTAATGGGTTTGTTTTCAGCCTAATGATTGCTTGCTTCACTGCTAGTGACATCTCTTTTGGACTCTTTTGGACATATTGAGAGTTTGCAGCAATTGCAAATGGCACACATGAAATCAATTACAGACCTTTTTATTTTCTTATTTGTAAGTTAAATAATGAAGGAATAATACACCAATTACAGTCAATTTCTTTATACTGGGGTCAAAATATTTATGGATTTACATAGTGCATGGTAATTTCTTGGCAAAACAGTAAAGAAATAAGAAATGATTTTCTCTTTCCTGTAAATGTTTTTCGCCTGAAACTGTCTTAGAAGTGAAATTTTTTTTAAAAAATTTACATCAAAAGAGTGTTTATTCATTCATTCATTCATTCATTCTTTCATTCATCTTCAGTATCCACTTTATTCAGGTCAGGTTACTGTGGATGCGGAGCCTATTCACCACGGCAGGAGACTTCACCCCAAAACAGGATGCCAGTCCATCGCAGATCAAAATAGTACAACTACTATATATACATATGTATTTTATTAAGTAAGCAAGTTTGTGCAAATTTAATGATACAAACCTCATTTACACAATCAAGTGTATTTTTTAAACATCTCCAATACAAAAATGCGTGCAACCTGAAGGTGTTTACTGGTGCCAACTGGTTCATTCTTTAAGGACCCTGGTCTCCCACACTGTCACAAAGAAATATGAGATTTCTCATATAATGGTCATAAAACTCAGATTCTCATTAAATGAGCTCAACAGAATGGTATGGTTTAATAGGAGTATAAAACAGGCTATTGGGAGATTTTTATTACAGTCTACATTCATAATATTATAATCTTAATTCTCGGGTATAGGTATAAGGGGCATTTTTTTTTTTTTTTTTGGCTTTTTTATGTCATCTTGTTTTTATATCACGCTTTGAGCTTGTGGGGTCATTTGTCTGGTTCCCAATGAACAAAACAAATGAAGGGGGGAAAAAAAAGTTTTCATGAGTGAGGTTAAGGTTAGATTTAGGGTTCGGCATGGTGTTAATTAGCTGCAGGAAAAAAAATGTCAGTGGAATGACGTCACAAGTATAGCAAGACAAACTGTGTGCGTGTGTGTGTGTGAGAGAGAGAGAGAGAGAGAGACAGAGAGAGAGAGACAGAGAGAGAGACAGAGACAGAGAGAGAGACAGAGAGAGAGAGAGAGAGACAGAGAGAGACAGGTTACAGACCCTGGATGCTGAGCGGGCCTGCTACATTAGCGGCTTGGTGCGCGGTGAACTCCTCTCGGGGGCGCGCGATGCCGAGCTGCTCCATCACCCCGTGCAGGAGCCGCTCAATGTCCGCGTCAGCGCGCGCGCTCCTTCCGCACACCAGCGCCGCCATGCTCAACACCAGCGCCCACACCACAGAGCCCATCACTGCACCTGAACACCACCGGGCACACACCACAGAGCCCATCACTGCACCTGAACACCACCAAACACCGTGCGAACTAACCGCAATCATTACAACACGCTCCTCTTATTACCCTCGTCCATCTTGCTACATTTCTACCCCCACAGTCTAAAGCCGGGGGCTGCTTTGTTTAGGATTCACACTGCGAATGCACATTTCCCAGGCTGTCAATCTGAACATTATCCCTCATTACATTTCTCAAATCTGAAGCAGACATGCAGTCTGAGAAGAGTGCAGTCTGAGGAGAGTGCAGTCTGAGAAGAGTGCAGTCTGAGAAGAGTGCAGTTTGAGAAGAGTGCAGTCTGAGAAGAATGCAGTCTACACCGCAGTGTGAACGACGCTGTTTTTCTCAACCTTCAGCAAACAGCAGGCGAGTAAAGCTGCCCAAACGCAATGCATCACATTTCTCTAAAGATCAAAAAGACGATTAGGATTTGTGTTTATTAAAAGAAGCCTATAAAAAAACACAAATAAGACCTTACCGTGTACTGTGTATCAGTGAAGCGGCTGTGAGGATGAGGAGAGACGCTCTTCCTCCTCTCTTCCGGAGTGCTGCGCTGTTGCTAAGCGACCCACCCCGTCTCCTCTGCCCGCTGTGTAAACGGACACAAGGCCTGCCCGCATCTCCCCTGTTTTTACTTATACTACACAAATACACTGTGTTTATATATATATATATATACTTATACTACACAAATACACTGTGTTTATATATATATATGGATTTTTTCCAGAAAATGACGTACCGGTATATATATATAGGCAGGGGTTCCAACACTTTCGGTCAGAAAATGACGTATTTCTCCCAGGAAATTATTGCAATTACACATGTTTTGTTATACACATGTTTATTTCCTTTGTGTGTATTGGAACAACACAAAAACAGAGG
>JAOVVH010000010.1:20021838-20033507 GCA_028566435.1 Scorpiodoras heckelii
TGTTCCCCGCCTTCGCCCGATGACGCTGGGATTTGCTCCAGCCCCCCCCCCTGACCCCCCATGACCACGAATAGCGGGATAAAGCAGAAGATGATGAGTGAATGAATGAATATAATACATCGATCATGCATTAAAAATATACAGGAGTTTAGAAAAAATAACACTTTGAATGCATTTCCTTGTGAAAAATACTTGGTCAGCTTGGGCCAGGGAAACTGCTAGAACTCCTGGGTCCCATGAAAGATTACAATCATTATTTCAAAAGCCTACACAAGGCAATACTATTAAAATAATATTAATAGCCCTCAAAGGGCCCCCCTGTCAGTGCCAGGCCCTTAGAATTGTCTTAACTTTTCCCCCCGGCGGCCTCCCTGGATTGGGCTGGCCATCTGGTGGCCAGGATCAAGGTGGCTCTCCAGGTAGGAGAATATTCACCCCAGATGGTACACTAGCCCATCGCAGAGCACCATGCACACACACACACACACACACACACACACACACACACACACACACAAACCAGAAAACCCAGAGGAATCCCATAAGAGCATGGAGAGAACACATGAAACTCCACCAAGCTCAGGATAAAACTGGGGACTTTGGAGCTGTGAGGTGGCAATGCTACCTGCTGCACCAATCTTGTGAATTTTTTTCATTTCTGAAATTTTTTAAACACCTTTTCAACAAAAGACAATAAGAAACTTGAATACTGTTACAGGTAATTAACTTTATTACAATACATGTATATACAGTAATCGAAACAGTACAAATGCAGACGGGGGACAGATGGATGGAAAGAATAGGCATTTAGAAGCATTTCCTGTGGACAATGGAGGGGCCAGCCTCATCGTATTCCTGCTTGCTGATCCACATCTGCTGGAAGGTGGACAGGGAAGCCAGGATGGAGCCACCGATCCAGACAGAGTACTTACGCTCAGGGGGAGCAATGATCTGCAAATATGGAGAAACATTATCCGAGTGTGCACAGAACAGATTCAGACTGCTTTTCTGGCTTCATTCAGGCACTTGATCTCTTACCTTGATCTTCATGGTGCTGGGAGCCAGAGCAGTGATCTCCTTCTGCATGCGGTCAGCAATACCAGGGTACATGGTGGTACCACCAGACAGGACGTTGTTGGCATACAGGTCCTTGCGGATGTCAATGTCACACTTCATGATGCTGTTGTAGGCAGTCTCATGGATACCAGCAGACTCCATACCTGTCAGGTAAAGTCACATCAGTAAATCATGTAGTCAAAGTGGATGAATTGTTGTACTAGGCTTAGTGAAAAAGCAGGGAGCAGAGTGGGACAAGGTAAGTAATACACACCAATGAAGGAAGGCTGGAAAAGAGTCTCAGGGCAACGGAATCGCTCGTTGCCAATGGTGATGACCTGGCCGTCGGGCAACTCGTAAGATTTCTCCAGGGAGGAGGATGAGGCAGCGGTAGCCATCTCATTCTCAAAGTCCAGAGCGACATAGCACAGCTTCTCCTTGATGTCACGCACAATCTCACGCTCAGCTACAGAGAACATATTTTAGTGAGAAACTACGCAAGTTCGTGTTTGGAATTAATTTGAAGAGAATCATTAGGATTTCTTAAAAATTATGTAATTTATACCCACCAGTGGTCACAAAAGAGTAGCCACGCTCAGTCAGGATCTTCATCAGGTAGTCAGTCAGGTCACGACCAGCCAGATCCAGACGCATGATGGCATGGGGAAGAGCATAACCCTCATAGATGGGGACGTTGTGGGTCACACCATCACCAGAGTCCAGCACAATACCTGTGAAGCAGTGGAAAAGAGTGTACTTCTCATGTAAATAGGCAAACAGATAATAATAATAATAATAATAATAATAATAATAATAATAATAATAATAATAATAATAATAATGACTTCATTTTTCAGGGATTATTTCTGGTGATACTGACCAGTGGTACGGCCAGAGGCATACAGGGACAACACAGCCTGGATGGCCACATACATGGCTGGGACATTGAAGGTCTCAAACATGATCTATAACAAAGAGGATGCTGGTCATTTTCAACAGAATTGGACTTGAAGCATGAGATTCAACAATGTATTTGTGAGTGAGTGTAGCGTCTAGTGTACTCTGTACACTCTACTGACCTGGGTCATCTTCTCCCTGTTGGCCTTGGGGTTGAGGGGGGCTTCAGTGAGCAGTGTGGGGTGCTCCTCAGGGGCCACACGCAGCTCATTGTAGAAGGTGTGGTGCCAGATCTGAGATAAAGGTTTTTTTTAAAAAATGCTGTGCATTTAACTAATAATGACAATGTATAAATTACATCCATTTGCTTAAGATTGTGCTTATTACTAATCAGGAAATCTACTACCAATATCCACAACAAATAAAAGGGCTTGTTATAATAATTAGTCTAGGTTTGTGTCTTGCAGTCTTTGAGGATTTGGGACTCACCTTCTCCATATCGTCCCAGTTGGTGATGATACCGTGCTCAATGGGGTACTTCAGAGTCAGGATACCTCTCTTGCTCTGGGCCTCATCTCCAACGTAGCTGTCCTTCTGACCCATACCCACCATCACACCCTGTTGGGAGAAGTCATCCATCAGAAATCACTGAGTCTTTTGCTCTTTAATACAGGTAAGCATGAGTCCTTTGAGTGTATTTTGTTGCGTGTTGTTATTTTGTTGTGAATTTGACTTGCCTGGTGACGGGGTCTTCCGACGATGGAAGGGAAGACGGCACGGGGAGCATCATCACCGGCGAACCCAGCCTTGACCAAACCAGAGCCGTTGTCACACACAAGGGCGGTGGTCTCGTCGTCATCACACATGATTAGTTTTTTTCTGGGATGGTCTAAAGAGAAATAGATAACAGTAAGAATATAGTATTACTCTATCACCACTATTACTCTATGAGCATCTCGTTTTGGGGGAAGCCCATGTCTTTAGCGCACAAAGGACAACCTATATGAATTATGTTTAATATATACTAAACAAAGTAATTTAAAGAATGACTAAACAGAAAGTAAAAGTAAAAAAAGTTAAATACATCAACAAAAGTGGACAATTTCAGCTGCATTGTCCAGTTAAGCATCACAAATTCACTGTTAAGAAGAATACTGCTTTAAGCCAAAATTTGTGTTATCACAAACTGGTTGACTCCCAGAGCCTGCTTATCTGAAGCTACTTCACAAATGAAGGAGTCTGTCAGCTGACGAGTGACAGTGGGGTTCTGGCACAGCTGTCCACACATAGTAACTCTTCTCTTAGTGCTACTACCACAATCATTGATAATTCCCTTTGTTTCAGTGGCCAGCAGCTACTTTTTAAAAAAATAAACCTGAATTATGGAAATTTAATTTCTATAGTCCACATTGATGGATTTTAACTGCCAAAAAAATAAACTGCTTCAACCCACAGGCTTACTCTTCCTTGCAGACTTCTTATTGATTTCTAAATATTTCTAGAAAAAGAAATCAAACTGCACTTGGTTTCCTATAGATGACTTTCCAACAGAATTTCACTACCTGATATTATAAGCAAAGACTGAAAAAAGACTTAACTAATTGTATTCGTTAATTATAAACTAATTGTAGCGTATTTTTTACCATATACTGAAAATCTCAGTTAATCCATCTTCGTCATATAGATCTCTAAGCTTTTGTATCCTAACTCTGTTCTTCTCCTTCTTCTGTGTGGTAGTCCATGAAAAGAAATGCCCAAGACACTTACCAAGCTGTACTGGAAGACTGGAGTTTCCACTGGGACAGAGGGTGAGTGTGAGTGATGCTCCTTAAATATACCAGGGGGCCAGGGGCCAGGGGCGGGCTCGAGTATTCACACAAGCCTAAATAAGAGCTGTTGAAAAATGGCCCACGCGTAAGGGAATGCAGTACCTGATGTTCAGTGGCAGGAATCTACTAAAATGGGATGGTGATTTTTAGGAGTCCAGAGTCCCTCCCTGTGGCAGAATTGGTGCCTTTATTGGATTGTAAAAGTTGAGACAACTGTATTACCTAGTCTGCACTAACCCTAGTTCATTCATTTACATTTTAGCCAAGAGTTGCTGTTATTAGTGTTGGAATTATGGATCGTATAAACAAAATATAATATATTCAAGTATTTCAATGTTCATCTTAATTTTTAAATCGTATTTTTATGACAAAATATATAGATAGATCAGTCTGTGTATTGTTTAACAATCTTTGTTTAGCCATGCTATGATACATATAAGTCTCAATCTGCATATTGTACATTGGTGCCAGTAGAGCTATGATGCAATCTCATGTCCCATACACTGCTCGAATGTCGTTTAAAAAAGCTAGCATAATATTTCAGTGACATTTCAATTCATTTTTATTTGTATAGCATTTTAAACAATGGACAGCGTCACAAACCGTGGGAGGAGAGCGGCTGTAATGGGAAAACTTTCAGGGCTAGTTAAGGAACCAGCCAAGGGGGCAAATGCTTAGTGCTATGCAGTGCTGTCTGTGGCATGTGTGATGGGGCCCAAAACATGCCAGACAGCTGAGGTGGGGTTTAGGTGGCTGAATGGAAGGGGGGTGGATGAAGATCTCTGTCCCTCCTTCACAACTGTTTTCTAGACAGCATGGAGCTGCTGCATGCTGATTGGCTCTGATGTGTCCTTTTAGGGTCATGGCGTGTAACAGGTGTCCTTGGGTACACAGCAACGAAGCTCTTGACCACTCCTTAGCTCCTTATACATCAACACTCTCTCCTTGTTAAACCCTATGAGGAAAAGAAAGAGGCTCTTTCGCTCTATTTAAAGTGTGAGACTTTACTAGGCTGCATACCATGAATCCTATATTACATTTTTAAAAATAATATTGAATTTCTACAAAATAGTTCCAAAAAATATTTAACCATCACACATCTAAGTAATCAGACTTTTGTAGTGTTAGTCTCTGTGAGGTTCTCAGAACATTGTTGTCATTATTGATGCCATTATTGATGCCATTGTTGTCATTATTGATGCCGTTAATTAAATTAAAAACACTATGATAGCCAGTTTTTTAACATTGCTTAGTTATAATCACGTTACGGTACTTGTGTGATGTGCCTTTATGTGGTGCTATTTAAATGGACCAGAGTTATTCACTTGACTTGTGCTCCACTGGGCTGTGCCATTGTTGGATTATGTGTGAGCATTTCTGTGTAACACAAAGTCTTATGCTCTGGTTTAGAGGCACTATACTTAGAACATTTTCACACTAGATAGACAGATAGATAGTGAGCACAATCCTCGAGGATTCCCTTGAACTCAAAGTGATAATGGCACTTTCGTATAGCTCTGATCAGGCTCTGTGTGGCTGATGATATTTCAGAATGATACCACAGGCAGTGGGGACATTTCTAAAATGGCTGCTGTGTAAATATGCTCGACAGAAATTTCCTTCATATGTGGAATGTATGGTTCAAGACATACAAAAGCAAACGTCAGCATTATATATGCATATATGTCTATTCACATGTTCTTTTAAATATTTCACACTATGAATAAAATAAGATCTTGGGGTTATTTGCTTACAAGATTATGAGCTATAAATATCTTGAATAGTCTGTTGTTCTGAAGTGGACTAAGTGGCCTACACCATGAGTGCATTTGGGGGAACTGAGGTCCTTAAAAGGATATGTATGGGGTGTTAGATTGTTTAAAACAGCTGCTCATCCTGCCCTACCAGACCTTAATCTGAAACGCAGCAGTGGTTGGTGACAAATGTGTTTTTAACATTTATGGTGTTAGAGGCAATGGTTTGTTGACCAACCTGTTTGTGACTTTATATTAAGGTGTAATCAGTGTGGTATTTACAGTGCCTTGCATCACCCTTGCATTCAACTTTTTCACATTTGGTTGGATTATAATTTGAAACTCCAATGGATGTAACTGGGACTTGTGACTCCACATAAAATATCCCATTATATTGAATTGGGAGGAAAACCGTAAAACTGTAACAATTAGTTCTGGTGCAACCAAGTCATACAATGAGTTGAACGGATTCCACTTGTGTGCAATAAAAGTCTTATGCGACTTTGAGATGAATGCACCTGTTCCTGGATGAACATAACTGAACATAACTGAACAAACAATATGAAGCCCAATGAGCTCTCAAAACAAGTTCGAGAAAAGTATCAACCAGGGTAGGGTTCATTTATTCATTCATTCATTATCTTAACCACTCATTCCTATCCCCAGGGTCATGGGGGAGCCGGTGCCTAGCCGGCGGCATAGGGCGCAAGGCAGGATCAACCCTAGACAGGGCGCCAATCCACTGTAGAACACAGGGTAAGGTTATAACAGTACCGGTAAATATACCAAACTTTGAATATACTGCAGAAGACCACTCATTCCACTATTGAAAAATGGAAAGAATATTACACAGCTGTGTTCTTACGTAGAAGAGGCTGTCCACCAAAGTCAGTGACAGGGTAAAGAAGAGATTAGCCTGAGAAACAACAAAGAGTTAGACCCATTTTATATCAAACATTCAGAGAACATTTAACAAAGACGTCATGGAAAATCTCAAACCTTTAAAGTTTCTGAGGTGAAATTGATTACTTTTAATAAGATGTCCTGGTTACGTTTCTGATGGCTACAAAATCATTTATGTTTCTCAAGATGTATTTTGGGGCCACAAAATACTTCCCTTATATGGCATAGAGATTACTGACATTAATGTGCTTCAGTATCTTGGAATGAAGCATAAAAACATAATGCATTCACAGGCATTGCAACATGGATATATCATGTGCCAAATTAGGCCAATTCTCAAAGTGAATACACTTTTCAACTGTTCTCATCCAATTTTCTGGAGCCTACACATTAAGTATGATGTTATTATGGCATAGCTGCAGTGGTCACAGCATAATTAGTTGCCACATGATACTTGGCCTCAAAATATCACATTTTGGCCTTGATATAATATTAATCCACAGCAAAGCCTTATTCAGTACAAAGCTATATTTTCTTCGTAAAACTCAATGTATGTAGATACATAAAAGGACACACTAGCCTATATCACCAAAGGTTTGTGGACATCAGACCTGTATATATTTTTGAACATCTCATTCCAGATTTATTCCTGCTTTGCTGTTATAATAACCTCCACTCTTCTGGACAGGCTTTCCACTAGATTTTGGAGTGTAGCTTGATTAGGGCAGTGGTGGCTCAGTGATTGGACGTTGGACTACTGACCAGAAGGTTGTCTGTTCAAATTCAGCCACAGCCAAGCTGCCACTGTTGGGCCCCTGAGCAAGGCCCTTAACCCTCAACTGCTCAGTTGTATAAATGAGATAAATGTAAGTCACTCTGGATAAGGGTGTCTGCCAAATGCCACAAATAAATGATATATAAATGACTGTCTGTAAATGTAAATGGTTGTGGGAATTTGCCCATTCAGCAACAAGTGAGGTCAGGCAATAATGCTGGGTGATTAGATCTGGCATGTTGTCACTGTTCCAGTTCATCCAAAAGGTGTTCAGTGGGGTTGTATACAGGACACTCAAGTTCTTCCACTCCAAACTTGGCAAACCATGTCTTCATGGACATCACTTTGTGCACAAGGACACTGGTGTGCAGGAACAGGTTTGAGCCCTTTAGTTCTAGTGAAAGGAAATCTTAATGCTACAGCAGACAAAGATATTCAGTATAATTGTGGCAACAGTACATGTGATGATCAGATGTCCACAAACTTTTCGAGTGTATATTGTGACATTTTTGTTTCAATTATTTTGTAACAAATTAATGAGCTTACCAAAAAAAAATCAATAATTTCAACAGTAGCTTAATTGATATTTCTTTAGTCTATATTATATAAAAATATTGTGTTGTAACATACTGTTGTGCAGCCACACAGTACCTGACGTACACTATTGTCCAATATAGTTTACCACGCTACCAGAGCGTCAGGGCAAATCATTATATACATTCCCTGTTTTGAGTCATCACCAGTGACATATGGCCTCGACAAGGTCTATTGTGTGAAACAGCTGTCACCAGAAGTATAAACTTCAAGGATGACACAATGCTGACAGGCATGCTAATCAGGAATAACCCTATAAATATTCCTCGTTATAGTGAAGTCAGCGACTGCACACGCAGGGTCGGACACATTGGCTCCAGAACAAGACCTCTCACTTGTGATTTGTAGCCATTGGCATTGTGCTGCCTGTAAAATGTAGTACTGTAACTCACACTTACAAGTTCTTTCAAACCATTCCAGCCTTCAATCAGTGGAAAACAGATGCCAGGAAGTGGCATCAAAACAGTACGTTACTGTGCATTTAAAAAGTCTTTAATCTGTATAGATAAAACAGGTAATCATGTATTAAGTATTAAATATAGGATTCACAATTTTTCATTTGGAAAGCAACTTAAGACACAGAATAAAATTTAGGAGCTCAGATTATGTAGGAAATGGATGGTTGGTTGTAGTTTTTGTTAGTCCAGGTAGTAAGTCCACACTCATAAACAGTATGTTTATAACCCTTAGATGGGGGGTTGTGGGGTGTGTGTGTTGGCTGCTTCAGCTCATGCCATGAGTGCCCCAGATAACAACAGCTATAAATACATAGAGGGCTTCGGAAATTTCCATGCAATTTGCTGTTCATTACAGATGCCGCTACTAATTGAACAAGGGAAAAAATTCTACACCATGTACCCTTTTTCCTAAGGTCTATCGCAGGGGCTCCCAACCCTGAATTCTTTGACACAAATACCCCCAGAGGTTTCAAACAAACTAAAATTATGTGAAACTTGCTTGTTGCGCTAAACATTTCACACTTTTGGGTCACTGTTTGGCCTTGTTGCTGCCTGCACATGTTGATACAGATTTAAATATTGCTCAGTGTATTTACAGAATGCGTCCTGCTTTGTAACTTTGCCTGTTTGGTTGATTTTAAGGAGCTGTCAAACTTATGTTTAGCCACAAAGGACAAACTACCTAGCTAAATACTAGATCACATTTAACTCCGACGTGCTAAAAACAAATCATAACATGACCCATCTGTACTTCAGTCAAGTTCCACCTGTTTTTGTCTTACAGGTTACAGTAAAAAGTTAAGAAAGACTTGATTTTACATTTTTACTTATAAACATTTAAGTTTTAACCCAATTTGACCACAAACCCCTGGTTGGAAAATGCTGGTATATTACATGCACGGTGTGAGCCACTTCAGCAGTTGAAACATACTGCCTCAGCATTAAACAAGCCTAGGAGGAGTTTATATTTTCCAGCAGAGCATGTGTTAAACTCTGCTGCAGCCTACAAGTCTAACCCTAACCAGCCCAGATCTATAACCTCAGCAAAATCCTCCAATTAAAATTTTTTTTTATAAGTCAGTCATGTGACTTTAGAGACAAGGGTCTTGACTACCATGCAAGGAGCTGGCTTAATTTTCCATCAATACTTTATTTACATGCCACAGAATTCACAGGAACTCTGTTGGATAAAGAAACAAGAGGGGGTTTTAAGGGAACGCAGTTTTTACAACAAATCAATACATATGGCGTATGTGCAAGCTATAAATAAACCCCTCCCAACTGCTTTAGCAATGAAAACAAAACCACATACATACAATTAAAGTACAAATGAGGGACATTAAAAAAAAGATAATCATACACAATGTACACAAGATTTATCATTGTTGGGAACAAAATAAAAATGTCCAGTTCAGTCAGAGTTCAGAAGTCAGCATCAAGCCGGAAGGTGTTGTCTGTAGGCGATGACATGACTCCCATGCGCTGGTACTCTCCTACTCGCTTCTCAAAGAAGTTGGTCTTTCCCTCCAAGGAAATGTTCTCCATGAAGTCAAATGGGTTCTCCGCTCTGTAGATCTAACGAATAAAGACAATAATTACATACAAAATCATGCCCAACAGCCTCAGATAACAAGGTTAGCGCTGTGCTATTTCTAATGAAACAGCACCAAAGGGTTACAGAGCTACATCTCACAGCACTCAGGTCTTTTAACTGAACTATGGTACAGCTACATTTTAGTGCAGTTTATTTAGTCAAGTAAGAACAAGTCACACTTGGGTAAAGACCAGAATAGCTGCAGTTCAGCTCCAAGTGAAGTTTGACTGTAATCAGTGATTACTTCAGGACACAATTTAAGTGTGTTCATTTTAGTGGTAAAAGTTATAACCCAGAGCCCAACAGAAGACCAGGCTGAAGTGGAGATGAGCAGAAAGATGTTAGGCATATCTTAACCAAACAGTGAACTAAAAAAATAAACAAATGTTTTTTTTTTTTTAAATCACACGTTGGATATGGTACACCATTCGTCCCAACTTTATTTTAAAATGTACATTTGTTAACTATTTTCCTTTGCCGTTGTCCTGACCCATGCGGTTTCAGCTCCAGCCCCATCGACCCCCGTTGTGCACAATGTAAAACCCAAACCAAAGAGTCATTTTCACTGGCTCAAGCTCTAGAAACTACCCAAGATATGAAGATGCCCTATATCCCACAGTTAACCCGAAGATCTGTTCTCAAAACAATCTGCACGTTCGCATTTAGACAGATTCTTACCTTGCTGAAGCCCAGCTCCAACATCAGCCTGTCAGCCACAAACTCAATGTACTGCTTCATCAAGTCACAGTTCATGCCAATCAGTTTAACGGGCAGAGCCTTGGTCAGGAACTCCTGTGGACCACAAGAGTGTAAAAGGTCAATGACTTTCAAGCACAATCCATAACACCAAGTTTCATTATATGCATCTGCATCCAAGTACCTGCTCAATCTGAACTGCATTCACAATGATTTTCTTGACCGTTGCTTCTGAAGGCTTGTTCACCAAGTGCTTGAACATTAAACAGGCAAAGTCACAGTGAAGACCCTGCAATCCGAAAACATTTCATCAGATCACTGTACACAGCAACAAAATGCAGATTTGTTACCATTTACATTACAGTGCAGTCTGGCTACCTCATCTCTGCTGATGAGTTCATTGGAGAAGGTGAGGCCTGGCATAAGGCCCCTCTTCTTTAGCCAGAAAATTGCAGCAAAAGAACCAGAGAAGAAGATTCCCTCTACAGCAGCAAAAGCCACTACTCGCTCACCTGCAGACAACATAGCAGTTTACATTAAACATTAGCCTTCAACGACTACAAGATCTCACATGGTTTCAAACAGAACTGTATTTCGGTCATTTCAAAAGCTTCCACACTGCAAGAAAATGCTTTTCATTTCTCAGTAATTTGCATGCAATGTTTGCAAGAAACTCCCACACTTCCCATCTCAAAGTCACAGTAACCCATCAGACTGCAGCTCCTGTTCAGTACCACCAACAGGTGAAAAGGTCTAACACACAAAACGCCATGGTCACACTAGGCTTCTGTCTAGTTATTGCTAGTCAAGGCCAACATGCTAAACTGCACCAAAATTGAATACTTTACATCATTAATCTTCCAACCCCTCCTTCTTCAGAGCGACACGGACAGCAAACGTCCTGTGTAAATACATTAGCTCACAGAACACCAAGCACATTATCTGTGTCAATATTTTAACAATGCTGACATTCAGGGTAGACTTTTTGCAGTCATTTATCCACACTTCAAGCTTTATTTTGTAGTGGGGCTAGAACAAGTCTGCTAATCGATTAATCTATCTTTTGAGAATTTTTTGTGTTAATCAGTAATGTCAGTAACGCGTTACTTAGTA
>JAOVVH010000010.1:20041257-20052495 GCA_028566435.1 Scorpiodoras heckelii
CCCTACACCATACTAATAAATTATTGTGGTCTAAAACCAGGTGTTTCAGTTTCATTGTCCAACCCCTGTACATTACATCTGGTGCATTTTATGTAACAATGTTTATCTGTATTGTCCCTGTTAAATTAATTAATTAAATAAATAAATAAATAAGGCGGCTACTTTAGTCTGTAGGTCGGATCCATAGTGAGAGATGCCGTAAATCCACGCATCGTTATGCATTGCTATGAGTGCACAAGAATTACTTTGAATTCAATCGCGAAAGGCAATAAAAGTTGGTCTTGTGTGTAGATAGTGATAGTGATAGTGAGGTGGAGAAACAGCAGGGGTCGCGCCTGACTAAACTTTCACATCCACACCTACATCATTACCAGTATAACTGGATAGTTTTCACGCTTAAACACGACATCCTGCATGGCGTCCTAAACCTCTAGTCTGATCTCTGCATTAACCAAAATACCACAATCAGTAAAGTAGCTATTCATTTAATATCCAGCTACAGACTATAGACTTTTTTTTACAGGATGCAGATCATATCTGCCTAGTGAAGAACTTAGAGGCCATTTCTAAAAATTGGAGGATAAAGTCAAATATGAACAATTTTATCAGATTTCTCATTCTAGTAGCCTAAGACAACACGCAATCTTACCAAACATTACCTCATTACCTTCATTTTCTTTTCTTTTTCTGTTGAATGCACAGTTCAGCACTAATAACAGGCCTACATATTTTATAGTTTGACACTTGGCTAATAAATAAATGCTATAAAATATTTTGGGGTGTCAAAATGTGAAATGACAGGCTGTTTATATGTGTAGCACAGAATACACTCAATAAGGCGCTATTTTTTTTAATGAAAGTTTGTTGTCCGGGAATTAAAAATTTTTAAATATCTAAAAATCATGTTATGACAATTGGTTTATTTATTAAGTTGTTTGTTTATTTATTTATGTTAGTTTTTCATCGCGCAACCTATATCGTGTTTTTTTTTTTTTGGGATGAATAAAAAACCTTAACTTTGTGTCCCCGCCATAAGCCCTAATTCGCCTCGGCAATTTGCTTCGTTTATGATGTTTTTTTTTCCTCTAAGTAAATTTCTTCATCCGCGTTTTGGTGAATGCAAATAATAAAACATGTGCACTGAACATTTCCACTAGAGTTGCATTGTTTCAATGCGGCGTAACACAACACAAGCTATTTTATTTCTCCACTGGAGAATATCGGTCAGTAAGGCAAATGGGCGGGCAAAACATCACCTTATCAGTCAGGCCTTAAGGCTTCACGGCTGTCTGTGATTGGTCGCGCCCACTAAGCGCTCCTGAACGGCGCACTCTGATTGGATGGAGTTTGTTACTGGGTGTTAAAGGGAGACCGCGCTCGCGCTGTTGTGTAACTGCGTCCAGGGCGCACTTGCATAACTGAACTTATTATTTTGGTGTTCTCTCACTTCCGGTGTTTTTTTTTCTTTAAGTACATTTCATCATGAATTTGTACTAATTTACTGTATTATTTATTTGAACATGTACACTGCGTGGAAATTACACAGCGTCCGTTTTTGAGGTCTTTGTTCCATCTTGCCTGGGGTTTAATAAAATTATATTTTATTAAAGGAAACACTGAGAGTACTACATAAACATGAAGTTTATTTGGATCTTCAAATGGTCATTAAATAATATTCAAAGTAAGATAATAGGTAGTATCAGGTAAGAATACTGTTCATTTTACAGAAACATTTATTCATATATTGCCAATAAATGCACGTCTGAATACACATTACATTCATATAGATAGTTACATTTATGTACAAATATACAATGGTATAGAATAATGTAACATGAACCAATAAAGACTTTGGCAAATGAAGTGCATACAATTTGGGAGACATAACTTATATAAAAGTAAAAAAAAAAAAAAAAAGATCTTTATAAACAACAACACATGGTAGGAAAAGAAATCCAGTGCAACGGTCTGTTTTGTACATGGATATGTAGCAGCCTTGGTTTTCATGTTTCCCCTGTACAATGGTCAGTGGGAGGGAGATGGTCCTGAGGTGAAAGAGTGGCCCTTATGTAGGCCTAGTCTGAGGCAGGTACGAGGACACTGAGGGAGACAGAAGACTCTGAGGACGACCCTGGGTAGAGGCCGTTTTGTTCAGCTCACGAACATCGGTGGTCCATGATGCAGAACGCTTGGTGGTCATGTGACGACGAGTGTGCTTGGTCAAGTGGTCACTTCGCATGAAACGTCGGTCACACACAGGACATACAAACTTCTTCTCGCCTGTGTGAGTGCGGCGGTGTCGGGAAAGTTCATCGGAACGTGCAAATTTTTTGTCACAGCCGTCCCAGTGACAACTGAACGGTTTCTCACCTGAGGAAAAAAAAAACATTCATGATCAGAACAAAAGCTTTCCTGTTAAAGAAACAGAACATAGATCTGTTGAACACATCTTGTGAATTCTGTTGCGTTTTCCAAATCTTTCTAAAGTTTTTCTATGTTTTAGCCAGAACAATTAAATCAGCATGTGCGAGAGAGGAAAATAAAAATCAGAAATTCAGATTTTTTTTATTTTAAAAGGTGAGAAGAGATAATTGCATTAACAAAAGTAATACATGAGTACATTTGTATTTCTAGTGTTTATTACACATTCTCTGCCATTTCTAGGCATCACTGTATACTGAGCCATAGCACAAGAGGGAACTGTATTGAATTTTTAACAACCTGTATGGGTTCTCAGATGAGCTTTGAGGTGAGAGCTCTTGAAGTATGTCTTCTTACAGCCTGGGAAACTGCAGACATAGTTGCGCCTGCGAGAGAAGTCGGTGTGCGTTGTGGCCCCGCTCTGGTTTGAGGGTATGTAGACCGGTGCAGGGGCCAGGGGGAGGAGCTTAGTACTGCCAACAGTCACAACATTTTGTTGGCAGGGTGGAGCTGGAGACACTGAGGACTGAGGGACAACAAGCATCACCGTACCCTGAGCCACTGAAGGACCCATTAGCAAAGGCTGTGAGAAAGAGGGGGACTGGGAAAGGATTGGCTTCGGCCCAGTGCTCTGCATTTGAAGGTGTGTCTGAACAAAGGCAGAGATGATTCCAGTCTGCCCATTCACAGGAAACACCTGGCACAGAACTGGACTGGTCATGGGAGACTGGGTCATGGATGAAGAGGCTTGTGATGCAGGAGTGGAGGGGCTTGTAGACTTGGTTAAGACTTGGCTCTCCACTTCTGCAGAAGAATTTGTAGCACTGATGTATGTCGGTGTTTCAGTCAGAAAGCTGATCTGGGCTGTAGAATCAGAAATGATCTCAGTCGGTTGGGCAGGGCTCTCTGACGAACCAGGACACTCCTGTCCTATGCTAATGTGATGATCCAGAGATGTGTCTGCAGTGTGTCGTATCACACTGGTGGCCCTGCATTGTGCGCCAGGCTCAGAGGGCTGAGGTGGAATAAAGTTTGTTAGGAAAGTGGTGATGCCAGCCTGCAGGCAGCAAGGGGTTTCTGCCTTGTTGGTCAAGACAGTGCATGTTCTGGGCAGTGAGACACTTGATGTAAGGCCTGAGCAGGCCAGAGGAGGCTTGGTGCTGATGATAGTAGATGTTGTTGAGGTCTCAGCAAAGCTTGGGCTGTGTGGCGGAGTCATGCACTAGTAAAGTAGAAGAGAAGTTTAGCATATGAAAAAGGTCCGTTTTATGTTGGCAACACTTTTGTTTCTTCTTTCAAAATGACCAGTTCTGTAAGAGCTCCACTTTCAGTTCTGTAATATTCTTAGTGAATGTATGCTGCTACAGCATGATAAGGAAATTTGAAATAATGTTACAATATTGCTTCATGCTGCTCTAGTATAAATAATGATTCAACAAACTAGGTTTTTAGGGAAGTACACAAAAGTAATCAGACAGTACTTATCATAACATGAAGTTTTCTCTTTTTTTGGCTTACATTCTTATAAATAATAATAATAATAATAATTATTATTATTATTATTATTATTATTATTATTATTATAATAACAATGATGAGTTCTTACTACTCAGTAATTCAGGATGTGAATTTAACATAAAGCACGAGTCGAAATATTTTTCATCTTATTTATACTCACTAGTGAAGAGAGGGACACCAGGTCTTTGGGGGACTCCATGGTTTCCGGGTGTAGACTTAGTGAGTCACAGGAGTCTGAGGTTGGCGTAAGCGGCCGTGCCTTGTGTGACCTCTGAACCCAGGAGCTCATACACACCAGAGCCTCAGCTGCCTCAAGGTCATGATACTCCAGAGTGGAGGAGCAGAGCTTCCCATCACTGTACCCGTTCCTCTCCATCATCACCTCACAGACTCCCACGTAGATGCTCTGGGGGGAAAAAAAATCATTTGCGCAAACCGTGCTTACGATCAGAACACTAGGATTACACAAAAAAGCTGTTATTACTTCATCGAGTAGGTATCTTATACACCAGCATGTGATTATTTATTACAAGAGATAAAACTTCAAGGTAATAATATTGTTGTGTTTCATTTGTTCAAGAGCCAAAAGGAGTAAGAGCTCTAAGCGTTGGCCGTTCCGCTGCAGACGGAACAGCGTCATCAGCCTCCATTTCTGTATCCCATATACACTCTACTGGTCAACTTGTACCCATTTTACTTAGTGCACTGGTCAGACCTATTGACAGCGCTGAAAGTGGGATGTGTAACTGCTTATCAAGAATCTGCTGACGGAGAGAGAGAGAGAGAGAAAGAGAAAGAAAGAGAGAAAGAGAGAGAGGGGCCCCAGTGTTCTAGCCCCTCCAGCTCCAGGTCTGCGGGGAACCTCCCATCGACCAAAAATAGCCTTAAGAGTGACGTGCGTCTAACCAAAAACTCTGGTTAGCGAGGGTGAACACCCACATGAGGAAGTAAAATTCAGACTAGTCCTCTTGACCTTTTTTTTTTTTCTCCCCCTAACAAAGACTCCACAAAGAAGAGACACCTAATTATATTTTAAAAAGCGCACAGAGCAACGGGGCGTGATGTTATGAAACTGCAGCACCCGCATTCACAGGCTCCAGCTCCTGCACACAAATTGGTCACAATAACGTGATCCAATTAAGCAAACAAAAATCTCCCTACTGGTTTCAAACCAGGATGTGAACTGGGCTCAGAGTCTGTTCCGTTCCCTCAAAGAGCACTGCGTCTCATCACTACTAAAGGACATGATGCACAACACTGATTGCGGCAAACGCTTTTCAGTTCATTCTGCACAGTTTTATAGTTAGATCACAACGCACAACAATACACTCCTCGGTCCTGTGACATGCGCGTCATTATATAATCTTGTCTCGTGAAGCTCCCAGTAAATTCATAAACATGATCAGAACTGGTTTTTAATCAGTAAACAACAAATAAATGAACTTCAAACGTGCCCAGGGGTTATTGCACGACATGCAACTTTGTTGCGTTAAGATGCTGGAAGTCATCACTACTACTGGGTCATCGCGTAAAGCAGGTCAGAGTGACAAAGACGCAGTTAACCCTTGTCAATAACAAAGAAACCGGAAAACTTACCTGATCTGAAGCAAAGGTCGGCATGCGGAGCAAAAGCCCGTGTGAACTGCAGTGTGAGGGGACAAAAAGCGCGACACAGGCGTTGGGCAGACCGCCGGCTCATAAGTGTAACCACTTTTTACTGCAAGGTCCAACCTCAGCTGAGTGAATCAGGAACGGAGAAAGGAAAGAGAGAAAGAAAAAAAAGAGAGAGAGAGAGAGAGAGAGAAAAAAAAAAAAAGCAGAAACAAAATTCAGAACAGTCTGGCGGGTGGTAACATGTTACCAATCAAAAACAAAGGTGTAGCAGAATTGGACCAATAGACGCGAAGACAGCGCGTGATCAGGACGTGATCGAGAGCTGATTGGTCGAGAGAGGGTGCGTGGCTGTTGGGGGGCGTAACGCAGGAGTCAGCGGTGTCAGTGTAAACCCGGTGAACCCGGCGCTCATGAACTGGGGGAAAGGTCGGAGCGGCGAGCGCGCGGAACAGCGACATACTCCGCACGAGTCTGGCGCGCTCTCCTGCCAAAACAACGAGCAGCCAAACAAAACAGCATTTTCAGATATAATACAGTATTTAATAGTACATATTTCATAAAGAACGAAATAAAGTTTAAATAAATGACCGATTCATTTTGCGATGATTTCATGACGTCGATTCATAAACATAATCTCTACGACAAAAAGCCTAATCGTTTAGAATAACTCCCAAAAACTGTTGTTACAATGAACATCACCGATATTAATCGTAATTACGAATTATAATATATCATTATATATTATGATTGTTTCTCTGTACAGTTTATCCCCCCCCCATCTCAAAATATGCATTTATTTGTATTAGACTTGATAAAACTGTTCACACGGCACATTTCTAGACATTTGATTTTCAGACCGTTGAGGAGAGAAGAAAAAAAACACCCGAAACTCTTCTTTGTACGGCTTGTTTTTGTTGAACTCAATCCCCTCCTCGGTTTCAGCTGCTGAACACGGCTTCGCCTTAAAAGACCCTTGGGTGGGCGTGGCCTGCAGCAGTGGGCGGGACCTCTTTGTTGTAGCTCTGTTAGCGCTTAAAACGAGCCTTTTGTGTGTGTCTTTCATCTTATAACGTCAGACCTGAAGCCTTACAGCTGCTTAAACTGATCTGGGGTGTTCATGAACACAAAAGCCTGACTCTTGCATGTGTCGGTATTTATGCTATAAGTATAGCAATCATTTTATGACTCGTGGATCCTGAAAGGGCCTGTGATTGTGTCTGAGATAGGAGAAAGAAGTGACTGCAAACAAAGGGCTGCTAAAGTCCCTCCCTCCCTTCATCGAGAGAGAGACAGAGAGAGAGAGAGCAGGAAAGCAGGACTTGGCATAATAATAATAATAATAATAATAATAATAATAATAATAATAATAATAATAATAATAATAATAATACATGTTTTTTCTGTTTGCAGTAGAGACTACAAAGCAAATCTGTAAGCCATAAGAGCATCTGATAAATGTTTTAAATGTAAATGTCTTTTTCATTTGGAGTTCAAAATCTCAAAATGCTTAAAAGATTTAAGCAAGTATGATTAAGCATAAGGAAATCATTATCTAGGTAGCCAAAGCAAATCATGACAAATATATTAAATACAACAAAGGACCCCAGAGCTCTGAATAGGCCAAACTAAACAAAGATATTTCCAAGCTAGTAATGTAAACTGTATGTTAAACCAATCAAACAAGACATTCTGGAGAAGGAAATGGTTAATCAGCAGGTTGTAAATATTTATTGTCCCAACCAGATATGTAAATATGTAACATGGTCCAACCAGAAATGACGTTTGTACACAGTGACCTTTTTATGCATAAGTGTGTCACCATCAGTGACATCAGACAGACAGAGGTGAGAATATGCTTTTCTTTGTAGGGGATGACAAAAATTTTGTCATAGGTACAAGGGTAAATAAGTAAAAAAATATATATATATATATAAACATACGGAACGACAGGGTGGTGTGATGTGGTCCAACATGAAGGCCCAACTGCTAAGTGCAAACCTCAAAGTGCTGATACTGGAGTGAATGAATGAATGAATGAATGAATGTGAATATTTTGATTTTGTAAGTGAACCACTGACCTACTGTGCTTGCACACAAAGGAATTTAACCTCTGCATTTTAACCCATCTGTGCAGTGAAACACATATATACACACACTAGTGCGGTCAGCATGCTTGCCCAGAGCGGTGGGCACCCCTATCCACGGTGCCCCGGGGTTAGTTGCCTTGCTCAATGGCACATCTGTCATGTCATGTCAGTTATGGGGATTGAGCCGATGCACATGGCTACCCCTGCAAGCCCATTACGTAATATCTATTACAACAAGAGTATTAATATATACTAGTGCTGTCAAATTGACATGTTAACGTGTAAAGAATTGATTGAGATAAAAAAAATTAACTCCACAAAATTTTTTAATGCAGATTAAAATTTAGTTAAATTACGCAAACCAGCAGCGCCGTCAATGAACACAAACATTCCGAAATTGACCATTACGTTACTTGTTTTAGGCTGCATTCCGATGGCAAGTGTCCCTAAGATGTATCCCTGCTACCTACACACTGTACAGGGTACAGAATCCCAAGGACTCTTCATAGGGAACTCGGTCACTAAAACGGTTCCAATTGGATACCCTGCAACATCATCAACAGCGGACATCCTCGGAATCGCGGATTCATTACAGCACTCAGCTGTATTTTGCATGATAAATCAAACAGTACTTTTCAAAAAATGTGATGAAACTTCTGTGAATTGTGGGTGATGTTTTTTAACTTTGTAATGTATTTTTGGTTGTCTCTTCTCCTGCACAGTGCTCTGACCTCTAGTGCTGAATGTTTGGATCTCCTAGCTCGTTAGCTATCATAAACATTGCTAAAGATTGAAAGGAACAACGGAGAACGAAGAAGTTGTAGCTCTTTTGGGTTGCTATTTTTTATTGTACATCAGTTTAATGAGCGACAGAGACGACAAAGGCAACGGATCCGCATAACACACAGAAACTCCTTCCCTTCAATCGCGGCAGCGGGTCTCTGAGGTAAAAACAAATCAGCCAATCATGTGGCAGCAGCACAACAGAACTTCCCGGCCAAATACCCATGTTCCCTCGCTCCCTACACACTGTGCAATTCCCTTTAAATTTCAAAAAATGAAAAGACATCAATCATCTTTAATATTTCACTTTTATCAAATAAATTCAAGTGAATAATGAGACAACATTCAACAGTCGTTTCTCTTAAAATAGGCCAGTGATAAATGGCAACAACTTTTTCAATGGTCCTACGATGCCAACCTGCATGTACAACACAAATCTGAAAATATTAATCGCAATATAAACCTTAAATAAAAGTATATAAACCTGATTTGACTTGTAGCAAGTGCTGTTGTTGTATTGTAAGATTTGATGCTGAAGTGGATCATGATGTATGTCAAAAATGATATTTCATAATTATCCAAAGGTACTGTTTATATTTATTGTCATACATATTCAGGCAAAACATCTTTGTCCTTGAATGCTTAACAATCATTGTTTTAAAGCAAATGCTTTAGAGAATCGTAAGATAACAACAGAGTGTAACAATCTCAAACATGGCTTCAAGCCACCATAGACAAAGTGAGTAGCGCTACAAAGTTGAGGTCTGTAGTGAAACATAGGGACTGAAAGCTATTAAAAATGTTATATACACACATAAACATACACAAACTTCAGCCTCAAGGAAAAGATCAGATGTCTTCTCCCTCAGCTGTCTGTACTCAGAGAGAAAACAGATCCCACCCTTTACCTGCATTGGTTATTCTTTCTTTTGCCTTTTTTTCCCCCTCCAGATAATATTACCCATCCCAGCCTTTGTTTTCTATTGGATTGTAAGGATCATTTTCAATTAATCAGGCATTCTATCATGGGTGTAATAGGATAAGTGAGTAGGCTGATTCACTTCTAGTCTATAAATAGATTTAAAGCTAAATTTGAAAATCTCAACAGAACAAATTTATTAGATTGCTAAATGTCTGTAACAATTTCCACTTGAGCATTAAAGCAAGTTCACAATCCTGTTTTTCAGGATCACATAAAGAATATGCCAACCACGCAATGCTACATACAGTAAACAAGGTGGTATTTGACCAAGACTTTTACCATCTGCACTCATGTTTTCATGACATATGGAGATGCCATAGGTATTTGGAGGTTAATTATAGAAAGAGGATGACTAAAAGTTAATTTACTAAAATACTAGAGACTCCATCAGTTACAAGAGCAGACCATCACACTGCTTTGGAAATAGCAAACCACCTCAAACTTCCCCCTTGGTCCTACTGGAGCTTAAAGGAAGTAAACAAGCTAAGACTCTAGTAGTATATAGAGGTTTAACACCAAAGTATTCGATTTTCTTTCATTAATGTTGCTCAAAAATGGCTGATGTAGCAATAACATACAGAGGTGGTGTTTGGAAAGCTTTCTTTAATGAAATCTTTTTATGGGTTTCAATACACTTGATGTAGGTCTTCATGTTTGGGTTTCAGATTACTGCACCACAATCTGTATCTAAATGTGCCTCACATTTGATTTGTTTTCACTGGACAGTAGCTCCTGAGTTCTGTATATATGAAAGCTCCAGTTCACAGGCTACTTTTATGCATTCTGATGGCAAAGTCCAATTGTTATCATAAATAGATAACATATCATGTTGTTATCCCTTAGTGAGCGTCTCTAGGAACCTACGGGCTCTTCTGTGCATAAAGCGCTAGAAGGTTTGGTAACATGGAAATGTGCTTTGTTTTACTGACCATCAGAACACAACCAATTGTTCTGGTTATGTACCTTTTGGTACCTGCTCAGAAAGACACAAGCAGGAAATAATGCCACTGAATTTGAATTCAGGCTGTTTAACCAAATGGCGAATCAGACAAGAGAACAAAGTTAATCAAAACGTAGTTAAAGCAGTCAGACTGAAAATCCCCCGGTTTTGCAGAGAGAGTATGTGAAAGCTGGGAATTCTTAGGTTGGTGTTGGTGGGGCTGCAGGGGCGAGGCTCAGGGTTGGGGCAGGAAGTATGCGTTTATGTGTGTGAGAAAGCATGCACGAGAGAGAGAGAGAGAGAGAGAGAGAGAGAGAGACAGAGAGAGAGACAGAGAGAGAGGGCAGAGAGTGCAAGTTGGATGTGTGCCAACACATTGCCTATGTGCAGGGTTTGATAGCAAATGTGTCATCTCTTTTTGGATGTAGATGGAAAGAAATGCAGCGGCAGCATGGCCGGGGGTGGGGGTGGTTGGGTGTTAATGCTAAGCCATGTGTTGAGATAGGTAGATTTTTCAATGTAGGTCAACCGGGGGGGTTGCTTTAAAAAGCAGTGATGTCACATGGTTTACAGGATATGTAGCCTAAACGTACCTTCCATAGGAAACAGCAAAAAGATAATGCAGGGTATTACTTTTATGGCAAACATACAGTTTAACAGTCCTTCTGCACAAGTTGAACCAGCTGAAGTGAGATCATGCCTATCAGAGGTGGCAGAAGTACAGAAGTTTCTTACTTAAGTAAAAGTACTAGTAATATATAAAATAATTACTTAAGTAAAAGTTGAAGTATGATTAAAAAATTTTACTCTAGTAAAAGTATAAAAGTACATGCCCCTAAATGTACTTAAAGTAAAAAAGTAAAAGTATTTATTTAAAAATCACTTCTCATTAC
>JAOVVH010000010.1:20094126-20110499 GCA_028566435.1 Scorpiodoras heckelii
ACAGTATATATATATATATGTAAAGATACCATTGATGCAGTGGCTTATATTGGTATTTTGGAGAGACAGTGCTCCCGTCAAAGCAACATCTTTTCCAAGGAACTCGACGTTTATTTCAGCAGGACAATGCCAAGCCTCATTCTGCACGAGTTACAACAGCATCGATAATAGCTCAGATAACTCCAGGCCCAGAGAACTCACTGGTGTTTCTGCACAAAATTAATATACGGCTTCCTCTTTGCATAATATAGTCTTAGGTTGTATTTCTTGATGCAGCGCCAGACTCTGTTAAGTGACAATGATTTTCCAAAGTACTCCCGAGCCCATGTGGCCATGTCCATCACAGCAGCATGAAGGTTTCTCAAACAATACCACCTGATCCACGACCCATCCTAACTTGCAAAGACTAAGCTCCTTTTGTGATCAGTCTTGATGATCTCACCTGTTAAACTACTAATTGTGGAACCTTCCAGTGTTACTTTTTAGTCTTATTTTGCCTCTGTACCAACTTTTAGTGTGCTGAAGCCATCATTTTCTGCATTTGTTTGTGTTTAACAAATAAAATTAAGTAGTCATTGGAAACACTGAAAATCTTTTCTTTGTCCTTTTGTCTGTTAAATAAACTTACAGGTGAATTAAACTACATTTCAGATTTTATTGCATTTTTAGGAAGTGTCTCAACTTTTCTGGACACAGGGTTTGTAAGTGCACACGCAATTCCAAGCTTGAAACTTGCAGGTTTATATTTTTCACCCAGTGTTTGTGCACCCCCTTAGTTTTGACCCTGATGTGGCGCCATACTTTTAGTCATATCCTCTTATTGCATACAAAGCTTACTGTACATGGAAATCTTTGATGTTTAGCTTTACACTTTCTCTACTGTATTATCATAAACTCAATTCCACTATCCCAGCAAACGGGAGAAGCAAACAATGTAATCACACAATACAACATACAATCAACTCTTCTTTGATAAAGCAGAAAAGAAGTTCTTTGAAAAGAGTTTTTCAATCAGTTCAATAAGATCATTCAGGTGCCAATATCGACATTCACTGAATGCTAGTTGGAGGATGTAAAAAAATTGTTTCACTATAGTTGCTGAAATATCCTGGAACAAGAATCATGCTGCAGTGACCTCAGCCTGGGGATTTCCAGAGTTTCCTTGTTGTAGCCGGTCCCAACTGGACAATCTTCCTCTTAACAGTGAAGCAAGTCATTTCCTCTTTGTTGCATCTTTCTCTGTAGAGTTCCTTCAGTGGGAATGGTTCTATTTTAAGCACTGCTAAAATATGTGGGATGTTTTTAGGTCTGATTGTCTCGCAGGCTCTGTAGTGTCTGGATTATTTAAGAGAGAGGAGAGGGACAGGACAGAAGAAAGCAAGGAGATACAATTACATTTTCCAGAGTGTATTCTCCATTCTTTCCTGCTGCCTCCATTTGAAAAAAAAAAAAAGACTTTTGTCAGGGTTGATTACACATTTAACAGTGATGGTGGTATGGGCTTGGGAATCGGGAAGGCTGGAGTTCAGTTTTTAGGACAGTCAAGCATTTGTTGCAGAAGAATATGAAGGATGCAGTAAATGCAAAATCTTTGCCATGGGAAACCAAAAGGTGAAAAAGAAATTGATAAGATTTTAGCGAAGGAGTAGGTAGAGTTTCAGGTGTGATCCATCTCCAAAACACTGAAAACAGGATTTGCAGACTTAGACTATTTCACTAAAGAATGGGAGATCCCCAAAGAGATCATCCAGATGTCTGGACATTTGCTTAGCTGGAAACATATATTTTACAACAGATCCCAGGCTCTGGCTATATAACATGCACAACAGAAAAAAAAAAAAAAAAAAAAAAAATTCTCTTGCTTGTAGGTCTGTGAGATTTATTTTTCCTCATTGTACACTGCACTTCTAATAGCCAGAAAATCAGCATGCATACAAACAGCTATCAACTGCAATTTTATCGATAACGATGTCATGTTCTGAACTGCCTGGAATTGTTAGATATGCGTCTTTTGGAATTTCAAAATGAGTAATTTAAGAGTTTTGTGGTGAGTTTTGAGGATGAATTTATATGTATGGTTTGTTTTGTTTGTTTTTACAGGGCGTTTAAATGTCTTAATACACATAAAATTGATTTCACAAAATCTCTGGCACTAAAAAGTTTAAAATCGTATGCACTTTATTATTATTATTATTATTATTATTATTATTATTATTATTATTATTATTTTCAAACGTTTCATATATTTTTGGTTCTTTCAAGTGAGTTAAATATTGCTTTGCGTGGGTTTGGTGGTGTTCACACTACATATTGACAATAAACCCACATTAAACATTAAACCCAAATTCACTAATTGGAAATACCTTATTTATGCTTGAACAGTTGAATTTTCCATTTTGTTACCTAAATATGTTCATATCACCTGCCAAATGGCTATGTAACTATTCTGACTGACATTACTGCTAGTGTACTTTTCAGTTTGTTTAAGCCCCCCTGAAGCACCAGTGGCCACAGAGAATCATCAGTGAATTCCACATCAATACCATTTCACAGCATAAGTTTATGCTACACAAACAGTGTTGATGCAACAATGTCCAAAGTTTCTGTGCACAGCTTATTTACATCAGTGTGAACTGAACAAATCGTGCCCCTTTGTTACTTTTAAAAATGTTAATGATGCATTACAGATGTGACTTTACAGACATTACACAGTATGAATGCTTTCATTTTTACAATCTCAAATAAAACCAAAAAGCTGATAAATGTGTGTGCAGAGGCATGACAGTTTTAATATTTTTCACCACCGTGTTTCAGTGGAACAGACATTCTAGCGAATATTATAATCAGAATCATGCATAAATGTCAGCAAAACAAAACATGATAGTAACACATCTCCAGCGATTTACGCGTTCTCAAGTAACAATGAAATTCTGAGTAATTATCTTGCCATAACTGTCTCTGCCATGACCTGGCTGTTTGTTTACAGTAATGACTTCCTAGTAAAGAGGCAAGTCAAAACTGTGCGAGAAACCCAACTAGTTTAGCTGTGGAAGCAGGCACTCTGCAATTTACTCGTGCTCCCTGTCGATCACGCTGAGGTAAGGATGACAGTTTGGTCAAGGATGCTTTAAAGCTGAATACCTACCACAACAACAAATGACTGATTAATTCTGTTAACAAGTATCAGTAGCAGCTGAGCTACTGATGAATTAAATGTACTTTACACTGCTGTGAAAAAGTGTTTTCCTCCCTTCCCAATTTCTTCTATTTTTGCATATTTGTCACACTTGAATGTTTCAGATCATCAGGTTACTTTTAATATTAGACAAAGATAATCCAAGTAAACACAGAAGTGCTGTGTTGTCAATTCAGAAATAATAACCTTTGCTAGTACAATTATTTTACAGTTCAATATCCAGAAACTTGAATACTGCAATAGGCAAGAAGCTATGTTGATACCTACACAGAAGATACAGTATACAAAACAAAACAAGTGCAAACATATCACAAGTGTGAGATTAGCGTACATTTAAGTGGATTTCAAAGAGATTGGTCTTTAGTCAGTGTTTGAAGACAGCAAGGGACCCTGCTGTTCAGACAGCCAGTGGAAGCTCATTGCACACTCTGGGTGCCAGGACAGAGAAAAGTCTTGATGTTTGTCTTCCATGCACCTTAAAGGATGGCGGATCACACCAAGCTGTACTCAAATCTCCAATGGCTCGAGGTACGGAATGGGTTTTTGATCATTGCAATCAAGTAGGATGGGGCTGGTACATCTTTGGCATTGTAGGCAAGCATCAGGGTTTTACATTTGATGCATGCAGCTACAAGGAGCCACTGAAGGGAACGCAGCAGTGGAGTGTTCCTCCACAGTGATGTAAAAGACTCTTCGGAAGTTATTGCAAATGTTTGATTGCAGTTGTGACTGCTAAGAGTGGCACAACCAGTTATTAGGGTGATACAGATTTTGAATAAATCTTTATCTTCAGTAAATGGAGTGAGCTGCATTTTGTGGTTATTTGTGTTGTCTTTATCTTATATTAAAATTAGTTGGATGATCTGAAACATTTAAATGTGACAAATTAGCAACAATAGATTTTCACTTCCTTTATTATAAACTGTTGGCCGAATTAAACGAATGAAAATTAAATTACTGCATGTATTAAAAGAGATTTTTTCCTGATTCTTCCAGTGGATCCTAGTGGGAACTGAGGATGCAATAATTTAATTGTTTATGTTTTCAGAATTGCTATCTCATTTTTATTTTAAAATTCATTATTTAAGCACATGCTTTATGCAGTTTGTGGAGGACTGGTTCAGACATATCAGGCCCATAACGTGAAAATGTCACGTCAATAATGCCGATTTTCCTTTGTCAAAAATGACAAATATTTTCAAACCTACATTTTTTTGTGTTCATTCATTTTTGTGTTGTGACTCTTTCATGGTATACATGTAATGCTTGCTGTAATTGTCTTTAAAATTCATAGAAAATTCATAAAATGCATAGATTTCATAGAAAACCTGTAGTCAACCATAAACTTTTGTCCATTTCATTTCAAAACCATGATGTTGATAAAATGCTATGTACTAGTATATTTAGGAAGTAAATGATAATATGAGGCGGCATGGTGGTGTAGTGGTTAGCACTGTCACCTCACAGCAAGACGATCCGGGTTCGATTCCCGGTCCGGGCCGTTCTGTGTGGACTTTGCATGTTCTCCCCGTGCTTGTGTTGGTTTCCTCCGGGTACTCTGGTTTCCTCCCACAGACATGCATGTTAGGTTGATCGGTCACTCTAAATTGCCCATAGGTGTGAATGTGTGCGTGAGACTGGTGACCTGTCCATGGTGTACCCCGCCTTCGCCCGATGACGCTAGGATTGGCTCCGGCTCCCCCGTGACCCCGACTAGCGGGATAAAGCGGAAGATGATGAATGGATGGAATGGATGATATGAATTTTGATGATTTGTCTGTATTGAGCTGCTGAGGTTACATTAAAAATTATGCAAATTAATTCACAGATGCTGAACTTGTCCATGCTCTAAGGCATTTTGCTCATAAATATGAGACTAAATGTTCCATCCATAACACTGGAACAATCCTATTGTATATTTGTCTAGTCATGCAAACACAAACCGGCTAAATGAAGCCTAATGCACCAGCTTGTGCCTGTTTCACAGAAAGAAGATAAATAATAGGAAGTCATTAGCAGGTTTCACATATTACACAAATTAGCAAAAAATCTAAATTGGGTGAGCTAATAGATTACTGGGGACTTTTTGTTCAGGGAAGCACCCAAAACAGCTGGAAATTGTTTTTTTCTCTAAAACATTCATAGCTGGAACTACAGGCCATAAAGTCAAGCTGATTAGTCTCTTGTCGAGCACTTAAGTAGCAGGAGAGACTACTGCCAGTTGACCAAGTTTCATGTCTCTATGACTTATGGTTTGTGCTGCATGATCACATTTAGGGCAGAATCAGGAGTAGAAGAAGAAGAGGAAGAAGAAGAAGAAGAAGAAAAAAAACAATATGGTTCTAGCATTGTGTGCTTGGACCCCTAATAATAGGGAGGCATGATGGTGCAGTGGGTTCGATTCCTCAGCCAGGCTAATTGGAGATACTAAATTGTCCTTAGCTGTGTGTATGTGTGTGAATGTGTCAGAGCGCTGGGATAGGCTTCAGTGATCCAGTTGGATAAGCGGTTCAGAAAGTAAGTAAGGGTGAGCGATAATAATAATAATCACAGTCTCACAAACCAAAGCATTCTAAATATGTGGATATTCCTACTGCTACATTTTAACATCTGCAGCATGTCCAAAATGCAGAGCCAGTTGTACTTGAGAAATCCTTTTTGACTGCAATCAAAATCTTGAAATTCCCACCTGAGAAGGTTTGTTGTTCACACACCAAACTGGTTATTGTGATGCTTTACTGTTTGTGTCAAATATCATTACATAATTTGATTAAATTCTGGTGACCACTATAATTCCCTCTCTTCTCCAAGCAATAATGTGCAGAAGCCAGAACAGTGAGCTGTGCTTTTGAGAGGAATCAATGAATATTTCATTACTCTGAGAGCTGAAACCTGCATTGGGGGTGAGTTGTCGCTGGACTCCATATGGTTATGACGCTACTGTGGACCGACAAACTGTCAAAACATGGCCAAAATGGAATTGCTCAAAGTGCTCAAAGGCTCCTGTGGAAATATTTTTGTAGCGTATTAAATGTTGTATGGATTGTATGGATTATAGTGTATGGTGAGTGATTGTTGAGTATCACGTATGCAAGCTTGCCTGGCAGTGAACTTGAGAATGGTTTATGTCTGACGTAAGCTAAGGAAATGCATCCAAATAACATGCAAAACTTTAGTTTCATTACAAAGTGAAAAAACCTGGTTTACTCCTTACTTCCACAATTGGCAAACCAGGAATTGCTCTGGTATATACCTTTCACTCATAATATGTCAATTAAGGCTCTAGAAAATCCTCAGGGGTTTATAGAAAATATGCTCAAGTGTGTAGGTTACTTTATTCTCAGGCATATTAGTAACAAGTTCTCAGAAATGATTGATTTTTTTTCAGCAGCAACACAGAAAACATGAAAGCTATAGCTTTTACAATCAAGTTTGCCACAGACATTATGCTTTACTAATGAACTAGCATAGCAACTGGCTGTAAATAATTACAGGACCTCTTCAGTGTGACAAATGAGCCGAAGTCGCGCCTGGGGCCTTTATAGCCTTGGAAATGAAAGCAATGGTGTGCCTCAATGTAATACATCAAAACACTTCAGAGAGGTTCTGATATCCAGATCCTATTCGACAAGCTTTTGAAACTCTTTTAGACAACGAAGAGCTCTATGATTTCTACAGTAGTCTCAGAATGATGTCAGTCATACGTTAAATCTTGCCATAGATTTATTTACCTTGCTATAAGCACATTCTTTTTAAACCATTAACATCACCAGCACATCAAATCAGCAAGCACAAATCTTCATATAATCAAAAACACAAACAACGAGCACAGATTAGTTTGATTGATTTCTAATTATGGTACTACTGTACTATAGTTATGAAATCCTCATAAATATCCACATGCTGCATATTTGGTTAGATCACTTGTCAAAAAATGGTAGATAAAATGCCATTGTTTTCAAAGAATATGCGGTGGAACAAGTAAACTTTTGAACTCATTGTAACTTTAAACAGGCTAATTTTCTTTTTATCATTACAGCATGAAGCTCATTTGCTACCTTACTCACTCCATGAACCTAGTGTTCTCTGTGTTGACTGTTTCCTTTCCTAGGAGTTGGTAGGTGCACAAGACACTACCACTTGCTTTACTAATCTGCCAACAAAGTTAATGTGAAACGTATCACACACACCACTGATGTGTATATTATTTAATTTTCATTTACATCGTTAGCTTTAAAAGTTACACATGGCAAATTCCATTTCTCATTGGAATGCTGGAAAATAGTAGTGGTCTCTACACACCCACATGAGACAAAAAAAAAACAGGTTACACGAGCCACATATTTCTAGCTAGAGTGAAACACATGGTTAAAAGTTATTTAGCTGGTTCGTCTGGCGGGAACCTTTAAAGATTTTGTATTGAACTCTCTGACAGAGGGTTATTGTTCCAGAGAGGATTTCATATAGAATCCCTTCAAGAAGCTGATGTTGTTTAAAGACTCATTGAGGAACTGTTTTTTTTTTCCGTAAATGCATCACTTATAATACAGATATTCTTCTATACCAATCCAGTGCCAGCTTCCTATAATGAGTCACTGAATCCTGAATAAATCCTCAACACTGAACAGTTAAGTTTCAACTTATCAGTATATAACTAATCATATACACGGAAGTACCAGAAAAACTGGTATGCCAGTTAATACTTGGGGTCCCCCACAAGATCTTGGAGGAAACGTTGCACAGACCTCATGCTGTCCCCAAGGCCCCAGCATTGAATTCTAACGTTATTTGAGGCAGTGATACACTCCTATCATGTAAAACAATTCTTGCCAGCCGACACTGGTCACGTTCATCCAGAGTCTTTTTACGGCCACACTGTTGTAGTAAGTTTGAGGTTTTGCCGGAATTCTTGTAGTCACAGTAAACCCTTGAAATGCTTATATGTGAAAATCCAAACTTCACTTCTACCTCCGAAATGCTATGACCCATCTCAGGAATTCCTACTATTAAACTGCTTTGAAAATAGCTAAATCGTAATAACTGGCCATTCTCACAGCGGAAACAGCTCTAGAAGCTTCCATAGATGTCTATCACTTTATATATATGCACTGATGGACACAACCAGTGATGTGCGTAGGTGGTGTTGCTATGTATTTTGCATAGGGTCAGTGTACAAGACCTATATAAGCAATATATACATGAATTTCCCTCTTGGATTAATAAAGTGAACTATCTATCTACAGGGTGTTTCAAAAAGATGGACCCAATTCCAACTTCATTTTTCAGCAAGACGGAGCACTGCTACATTGGCAGCTGCAGGTTCAACTTTTTCTAAATGACACTCTACCTCAATGTTGGATAGGTCTCACAGACTTGGCGCTACACTCTTGGCCCCCAAGATCCCCACGACAAAGACTGTGTTTTCGTGATATCATTAGCAACTAATCTGTATGATCTCCAAAACAGAATCACGGCAGCCGTGACCTCAGTGGAAGAAGACACTTTGAGAGGTGTTTGGGACAAATGCAACTATCATCTTGATGTTGTCCGTACAGCAGGTTGAAGGCTCATAGAGCATTTATAAAGTTACTAAAACTTGATAACTCAAACCGTTTGTAAATTTGTAAATTTGTATGTAATTGTAACATGTTGACATTGTGCAATATACTTCGTTGAAATTGGGTCAGTTTTTTGAAACACCCTGTATAAGCTTTGTATGGAGTGTTTTGTAATGGAGGAAAATGCTAATCTGCTGCCCAGTGAAAGTACTGGATCTTAAAACTGAGGTAGCTGTCAATGAGACATTTATTCAGAGGAGAAGCTTGGGTCTACGTGGCTATCTCAGGCTCTGTAAACGGGAGAAAACTTCAAAACAATCATGAGAAGAAGGCTTCTCTACTTGCCTGTCAATCACATTCTTGTGCATTAAAAAGCTACCCCTCTTGCACTAGCATTCAGAGTGAGACTTTTGCTGAAACCTCCAAGGAATTGGATGTTTTTTTAGTTAAAATTTTGAGTTTCAACTGAGCTAGCTTCAGCTAACTGAAGTGAAGTATAACTAACTATACCTTTAACTATTAACTATGCACAAACAGCTGAGCAAGGTGCTGTATTTGTTTGAACTTTGAGTCTCCAGCTTCAGAGCCTTTCTTTTTTGGTCTTTAGCTTTACCTTACCTTTTTGACTGTTAGAATATGCACAGACAACTGAATGTTACATAACCGTAGAAGCAAAGAATCTACTAGTGGTCTTTAAACTCCCACCTCACTTCCCAAGCGTTGCCTGACTGGAGAGGACTAAAAGCCTAAACTTGTGAGTCATTAAGCTTCATGAATCAAGTGCTTCATGTAATATTTATGCCTGTGCTTGAGTCTTACAACAATCACCTGGGTGTGGTACTGAAAGCTCTTAGTTACACACAAGTGAGACAGATAATGAGAGTAAAAAGACACTGCGATAGCAGTCACGCCCTTTGGGCTTTCGGACAAGGCAGGGAACAAAAGACAGGTAAGTGCAGTGAAACTGCTTTCCCAGAGAACAGCTATCAAATATTGGAGACCTTTTTCTACTGCTGTGGTGCAAAACTGTTTATCTAATGTTTAGCAAATGAACAAATCAGATCTGCATGGTAACAGACATGGACACAATCAGCAGGCTTTGCACAGGAGCTTGCAATCAGACTAATATCTATCCTCATCTCTGGGGAGTCTCCTACACCCCTCCTCTCCTTCCTCTTTTATCACCACTTTGTGGTCCAAATATCCTCCCTGCCGTCCTCTATCATTCTGCTGCCGTCACATTCTGATTGCCGTGATATTAGACAATCAGCATGGTTACAGCTTTATGACTCTGAGACAAATCGATTCATGATTTGATTTCAGCTTTTTATTTCCTGTTGTCTTCTTCAGAATTGAATAGCCGCACATCCAGCTTACATAAAGGACGAGGGTTAGGATCATAACGGTTTACTGTAATTACAACTCCATGTTGAAAATAAATGGAAATTGATCAGTCGGTAACCATTCGACACTACAGTTATGAGCAGAAATCCCTCACAATCTCATCCCGTTAATTGTTCTGAATTAGATAGATAACATTAATATACTGGATAAAGTTGGACTGTTATACAGCGTTGAAGAAGTATAACACTCCACATCACATTCACTTGACAGAACTTGATAGCAACGAGAGCAAAAGGTTTAGCAGGGGGAGGATTCCCTTCCCCAGCATGCTTTCACATGGTCATTTCAGGCGGTGCACCAGTTCAGGAGGGCGTGATGAAACTAGCACTGTGCATGAGTGATGTGTGTCAGCGTGATGCCGCCTGCTCTACCGACTCACAGCTTCAAGACTCAGCAGAGCCCTCATTACAGCACCAGCATAATGTCTTACCAGGCTGTGTAATCAAACATACCATAATTACAACCTGATTAGTTCTTTTTCTTGTGTTAATACTGTGTTTGGAGATAAATGTCACAGGGGTGTCTCTGATATTTAATTTGTTTAGTTGAATTAACTATAAATACATAGAAATAAGACTGTTCTTCTTATATTTACTTGTTTACTGTCTCATAATTCTATACAAATATTAAGTACGATTACAATAATTTTCCTTTCACTTGCTGAGTCAACTTTAAACGTCTGTTTATTTACAGGGTGTATTGAAATAAAGTGCGCATGTGTAGGCTTGTATTTGTATATTTATAGGAACCTAATGCCCTCACAATTGTAGGAACAGTTCACATTTGATCTTATGGAGACATTTGGCTGGTCCCCATGAAGAAACTTGGCTACAGAATGCCTTTATTTATGTATTTTTGGTTACAAAGGTTAGATGTAGGCATAGAATTATTAAGATAAATGCTTAAAAATAAATTCAATATAATATAACACACAACCCAATAGAAATATTCTACAAATTGAGAGAGCGCAAGCTTGCAAGAGAGAGAGAGAGAGAGCGAGAGAGTGGGTGAGAGAGAGAGAGAGAGAGAGAGAGAGAGAGAGAGAGAGAGAGAGAGAGAATGAAAAACAGAATGACAGAATGAGTAAGCAGACCTGTATAAGCTCTGTTTCCAGGCAGGTTTTCAGCAGGCCAGACAACGCCCTGAGCCTCTTTTTCCCCTCCTTTCCAGTGAAAGAACACACATTACGTAACAGTGATCAACCATGCGAACGTGTTAGCTGACAGCCTGACTGATCTAGTTCACAAGTGAGAACAGGAGCAGACTGGGAGGGGGAGGTGAGAAATGGACATAGAATGCTAAAAAGGACAATAGCAACGGTGCCACTAATAACATGCCATCACTCTAATGTGCAAGAACTTTATGAGTAATACATTTGACCCTACAAGACTGCAGGATGGCCAGAGTCCAATAAAGGTTGGTGGTTTCCCTTCTCTACCCCACCTACTTAATACAGTGATGAATTGTTCAGGGCTTATTAAAAATAGTGTAAAAATAGCATTTGGGTCAAATAGTGCAAATATGACATTTTTTGTATAAAACAGATACTTTCTTCTACAATTTCGGAAAAAAAAATATTCAGGGACTTTATAGGTTATATGAGCTCAGTTTGATCATATGAAATGGGCTTCTTGCTACCTTGGTCGAATACATAAATCATCAGTGGATGATATCACACCTAGAAACATTTAGCTGTAGAACCATAAAAATAAGCTACTTGGTTAATGTTAGTGCTGTAAATTATATATTTATATTATTTTATATTTAGGCAGGTTTGGCTGTTGTTAAATCATTTAGAATATTACGATAAAACTTACATATTTCCACCTGTGGCAAATGACCAGAATTATTATTGCTATGGCACGTTTTGACAGGTTTGTGTACAGTTACATGCCGTTACAGACAAAAAATGTGGCAAATATGAGCTAGTTTGCTAGCAATTAGCTAGATGGCTAGCTATTTCAGTTGACAGAACATGGGGTGTTTCTAAATGGCATATTTTATTTATGGATTTTTACATCTTTCCATAGTGCCGGGCATTATTTAAAATAAAAAAATATTGGATAAAGTAGAAGTTTATTGATATATTATATATTGATTGTGCTAGGCGGCACGGTGGTGTAGTGATTAGCACTGTTGCCTCACGGCAAGACGATCCGGGTTCGATTCCCGGTCCGGGCCGTTCTGTGTGGAGTTTGCATGTTCTCCCCGTGTGGGTTTCCTCCAGGTACTCCGGTTTCCTCCTACAGTCCAAAGACATGCATGTTAGGTTGATCGGTCACTCTAAATTGCCCCTAGGTGTGAATGTGTGTGTGTGAGTGTGTGTTGGCCATGTGATGGACTGGCGACCTCCTGTCCATGGTGTACCCCTCCTTCGCCCGATGAAGCAGAAGATAATGGATGGATGGGTTGTGCTTAATGGTATAGAATTCATTTTTTTAAAAAGGTTTCACTGGTCAGATAATTAGGAGTTACAACTCTTTTTAGTGGAAGTTCATGTGGCTGACCTGTAACCTACCTGAGCTGCCTATTAAACACTTCTCTTTGTTCCACTTTTTTATTCTACCACTATATTAGTGTTTTACAGGACTGAGAACTTAGTGTGTGGAGCAGCTCAAAACTCCAGATAAATGTACCCTTAGAGCATATAGCTCCCTGCAGACACCAACACATCCACCACAGCTAGAAGCTCCTGTGCATGCTTTTTAGATAATGGAGTGACTGAAGCCAAGTAGCTGGGATATTTGCTGAGTGGCAGAATGAGAGTGTTACTACTCTTCATTAACCACATTAACCAACATCCTGGTAAAGTAAAGAGGATTATCTAAAGACGTGGCAAGATGTAAGATATGGAATGCACACATTTTCAATTCAAACTGTTAAGGGATTAAAACGACTGTTCCAGGATTGAAACCATACAGGTATCTATCTGCTACTCAGTGGACATGATGGAACACATGCCTGGGATCTGCAAGACATCTATCAGCAAAGAGGACTGTTAGATCTTCTGGCATTGCCCCTTACAATAGGAGGGGGTTACAGCGCAAGAAAACATTCCAACCTCTGTAACAGATCTGCAGTTTTCCTCATACAGAGCATATCAGGTGACCCTTTGTTCTTAAACAAAATGGACACCAGGTGAGTCTGGAGTGAAATTCCACCATTTACTGTCCAAGCACCATACAGGGGCCTGAGTCAAATATATTGAAAGTATAAAACTAGTCATTTTGATTCGTTTCTCACCACTAAACTCATGCCGATAAACCAGGCTTCACCCATGATCTCCATGTTTCTGCCACTAATAAGGCGCTAGTATACACCATCACCAGTGCTACCATCTAAATAATTACCGGACACACTATAGGAGAGGAAATTCTCAGATGATTGGTCACCTCTAAAGCACTCTTGCTTTTGTTCTGGATGAGTATTTGAAGTGGAATAAAGGACAGCATCCAAATTACAACATGTTAAATAGATATTTCTCAGATGTTCAGTTCTTGATCTATGGAACCTTTTCTTAGAAACAGTAAGTAACAAAGGAATAGCATGCCTGCTTCTGTAACAGCATTGAAAGTATGTATTAAAATATTCATATGTTTCTTATAATCTATTGCAACGGAACAAAACTCAACAAAAGGTTCACTGTTAAAGTAGATTAAGTCAGTGGTAGAAACTACCTTGGAACTGGACACTGGGCACTAAATGGATAAATCAGGTCCAATCAGTACTGCTATCTTGTCACTGCTTTCTGCAAGCAGCTTAAGTGTCCAGTTCATTTACAATGCTTCCATTTCTTTATGACATACAACCTCCTCTTTCTTTACACTTTTCTACTAATAACACCCTGGCCTGCTATTTATTCATCAAAAAAATTATGGAGGACAATTCACTGTCTTTTGGGATGACCTTTGCAAAAATTAAAAATCATTATACAGAACATCAGAATAAATATACATTTCTATGATACAATTAAATGAATCAATCAATCTCTCAATCTGCTAATAAACCACCTGATCAATTCAGTACAAATGTCAATACAGTCATTCCACCATACACTGGAAGCTCATTTGTATATGACCTGCTGGCCAAATTAAATCATTTGGCAGTTGGCACTGGATGCAAACCATGAACCAAAATGTTAACTAACTGGGAAATTCAGTGTGAGATCCAATTAAACCTACACAAATCAGATACAGTATGCAGTGCAGAAGCCCAAACTCAAGGCCCTGAATCACAGGTGGCAATGATGCCTTAAATCACAGGTGTTTAATGATTTAATAAATATAGACTTTTAATAGAAAATAAACTTTCACCACCAAACAAGAATCAATGTCTATTTTTAATGGAAGAGAGACCAAGCTAACTGATGCATGCACAAATGCATGATAGCCCGGGATTTAGGCTTGTGCCAGCAGTAAAGCTTTATTTTTCTGACATTCATGCTGATTATCACAAATCAGATTTTATGTTATATATGTAGCACTCTGTCATTCAGCTACAATACATACACTAAACAGTGATGAAAAATCTACTCACTAAAGGCAGTTTTCCTAATGGTTTGCACTGATGATTTTCCCACTGGAATCTGCAGTTTTAATGGTTTCTAAAGGTCCACCCATTCTTGATTCAGCTATACAGTAGTTTAATCTTCATATTTTCCAGTACTGTAAAGGAAACTGTGGATGCTATATAGCAGTCTTAAGACTCACCATAGTCTTATGTCATGTAGTCTTAAGTGAAGTGAAGTGAAATATTGGCCTACTGTGCTTGCACACAGAGGAATTTTTCCTCTGCATTTAACCCATCCATGCAGTGAACCACACACATTTACGCACATTGGTGAACACGCACTAGCCCAGGGCGGTGGGGAGCCTCGTACGGGGCGCCCGGGGAGCACTTAGGGTTAGGTGCCTTGCTCAACGGCATTTCAGTCGTGTCTTGCCAGTTTTGGGGATCGAACCGGTGACCTTCCGATCACAAGGCTGGTTCCTTAACCACAAGCCCACGGCTGCCCCCCAGCTCAAGGCTGCCCCCCAGCAGCTCATTACCATAAGGTGAGATCAGAGACCTGTATGGCACTTTGTGCGTCTCCCATTAAGGAACCCACAAAATATTGTTCTAACCATTACAAAATCAACAGGAACTAACAGCATCCTGTAATGATTATCATGAATCTATGTTTACTTATTCACCTACCAAAGCAAAGCTTATTAAGAACAACAGAACAATGATTATGTTCTTATAGGACCAATATAATCATAAGCTGCAATTATAAAGGGACGATTTGCATGCATGAAATCGACATTACTCATTTTCTGGGCTACACCACCATCTCTGGAGCCCAGCCACGCCCGCTGAGTGTACAATATGGAGGAGGACCTTGTATCCATGGCGATGGTGACGTATTTTCCTTCGATCTAATTGGCGCAAAGTCCGCGGCCTAAGTCGAAGCCCGCCTTCATTCCGCGTCCCGAGCCTGCATTGGGCAGTCCTGCTGCTTTCCAAATGTCTCATTGGAGTTACGCGGCTGTAACCACGCCTCCTTTTTCAGGTTAGGTTGACGTTAGGCGGAATCTGTTCTCCCTCCAAACCGACCAAAAAGAGGGTCGCGCGCTGCTGGCTTTGCGGAGTGCTGGATTCTGAGTCGCGTCAAAGGTTGGTTTTATTTTTCCTCCATTGCTCTTTTTTTTTTATTGGCACGGCGGCAGTTTGGAGAAAACGGCCCTTTTGTGAAATATCTATATGCATAAAAGCCGCCGTGAAGGAAAAACGACACGTGAGAAAGAAAGAGATTGACTTACTGAATAGCTAACTCATGTTAGCCGAATAGCTAGGTTAGCTAACGTAGGTTAGGGTGAGAAAAATCAGCCGTCGTTACGCGCGAGCTCTTTTTTTTTTTGACGGTTGAAAATGAGCTAATTGTAGCGCGGAGCGGCTCCGGTGGTCGTGTCGCTGTTAAACATGAGCCCCATGTGGGCTTTAATATTAATGTACAGCGTTTTCATGTGGTTTATTGCGTTTTTGGCAGCAACAATGGCTTAGTTGGACTAATGCTGGTCGCGGTCTGGTGTCTGGGGTTGTAGTTAAACTAGCTGACCTAGCGTTAGGTTAGCATGTAGTAGTAATAGTAGTTAGTACAGCTAGTTAGCGAGTGTTGGCCTTCGAGGCAGTGTTTAAGGCGTTGCAGGGACGTTAACTAGTATCCGTAACCCGGG
>JAOVVH010000010.1:20138218-20149210 GCA_028566435.1 Scorpiodoras heckelii
AAGAATCTAACATCTAAAACATATTTTGGTTTGTTTAACACTTTTAAGTTTACTACATGATTCCTGATGTGTTCCTTGATAATCTGGATGACTTCAGTATTCATTTACGATGTAGGGGAAAAAAAGAAAAACATTAAATGAGAAGGTGTGTCCAAACTTTTGACTGGTACTGTAGGTACCATATATTTAGAAAGATGTGTACTGTAAACTTCATCGGTCCAGCGAGGGTTTAAATCATCCTGAGTAGGTCAAGATGTTCGGAACTGTAGTGCTTTTTTGACGATGAGGAATTTCATCACGTCTGAGTTGATGGAGATGATTGCATGAGTGGAGAACTGTCTTCAAAATTATATCACAGGTCCTGTTGTCTTCACCTACTGCTACTATACTGTAATTCTTTTATATACCTTTGTATTTCGGTTTGCTAGTATAATATTGTGCGTCTTGATGTGTATATACTGTTACATTTCAGCTTTACAGCACATAGTGAACAATGATATACAGGCACTGAGTGTACAGTGTTCTTGTGGGATTATACACAGCATCATACTGAACAGTGCTGAAGCATTCGAAACACTCAGCTATGCACTCGATATAGTCACAAGTTTGTGGACACCTGACCATCACACCCACATGTGCTTGTTGAAAATCCTATTCCAGATTTAGATATCCTTTGCTATTATAATAACCGCTACTCATCTGAGAAGGATGTACAGTAGGACGAGTGTAGGGATTTGTTCATTCAGCTACAAGAGCAGTAATGAGATCAGGCACTGGTGAGAAGGCCTGGAGTGTAGTCAGTGTTCCAGTTCATTCCAAAGGTGTTCAGTGGGGTTAAGGTCCTTCCCCATCAAACTTGACAAACCATGTCTTCATGGAGTTCATTTTGTGCACAGGGGCAAAGTCATGCTGGAACAAGTTTAGCCCTCTTAGTTCCACTGAAGGCAAATTGTTTTGCTATAGAAAACAAAGACATCCTTTACAACCGTGCGCTTCCAACATTGAAGCAACTGTTTGGGGAAGACGGACATACTGTATGGGTGTGTCATCAGGTGTCCACAAACTTTTGGCCATATACTATAGTGAATTTGTTAGATTTTATGAGTGAACATTAATAAAGAGGCAGGTGTAACAGTCCATTTCCATAGTGTCAGTAATCTCACAGGGGTTTTTTTTTATGATCAGTTTTCACCAGTTTATTATATATCCTCTTTTCTCTTTTTTTCCTCAGTTTGATTCAGTAATTATCATTAATGTATGTGGTTGACATGTCACGGTTGCCCATGTGTGCCGTGGGCAGATAAATGATCTTTGGGTTTGAAAATGTCACATTTTCAACAAATACCAAGATTATTCTAAACACTACAATACAGTATTTGTGTTGCTGCAACACGGGTTGAAATCACAAAAGTCATCATTTAGGGATTCAGGCTGTGATGGGAAGACATGATTATAAAGGGATTCCTGATGCATTTCTCGATTATTTTTTAAACCCTACAGTATGACCACAGGTTTTGAAACTTAATCTCACTTTTATTCATCAGGCAACGAGGCTGTTTCAAGTATTTCTGTATTTTCATTTTCATGGGAAATGTTTGGTACTGTTAACATATTTTAGTAAAAAAAATACTTAATACAAAATACTAAGTTGGATTATGGCATGTTATGTATCCATGCAGAATTCTCAGAGTGAACTGTAATGTCTGTAAAAATCATACTGAAAAATGGAATGCAAATATTTTTATTCTCACATGTTCAGCAAAAAGACCTTTTTGAAAGACCTTTGGGAGTAGTTTTGTTTTTGTGATTAAAATATTTTATGCACTCCAAGTATTATGCAAAATTATAGAGTAGAAATATCTCACGTGTTCATGTAAATAGTAGATCCAAATATATATCCACCCATTATCTTCCGCTTTATCCCGCTAGTCGGGGTCATGGGGGGGCTGGAGCCAATCCCAGTGTCATCGGGCGAAGGTGGGGTACACCATGGACAGGTTGCCAGTCCATCGCATGTCCAACACACACTCTCATACACATTCACACCTACGGGAAATTTAGAGAGACCGATCAACCTGACATGCATGTCTTTGGACTGTGGGAAGAAACCGGAGTACCCGGAGGAAACCCATACAAGCTCCACACAGAATGGCCCGGACCGGGAATCGAACCCGGATCGCCTTGCTGTGAGGCGACAGTGCAAACCACTACACCACTGTATCTGTATGGCCGTATCTGGCATATATTTAAACCTGGTTGTGTTTAAATAAACTGCTGCTTTTCATCTAGTTTTTTATATGATTTCTCTGTTAGTATATCCGAATTACTTGACTTGGGAAAATACTTGGGTGGCCTTTCTGCGAGTGAAATGCTTTCAATACTAAGTAAATAAGTACAGGAATGAAATGCTGACATGAGTATTAACTTTTTCAAGTGTCTGTCTTCTCTTCCAGTGTGGAGTGTTTCGTATAATAAACATATTTACCCTTAACATGAGCCGAGTTTGTGTGTATAACATTAAAGCACAACGTGATCTAGAGACGGTTTTTAATCAGTGGCTGACGAATCACATTTTATGATCTTGAACATACAAAAATAGTGAAAAGTGGACATTAATACAGGATTTTTTAATACGGTGAAAGCAGAGGATGAGGGGAAGAAGAGCTGGCTCATGTTCATATCACAGGGTTCATGGCATCATAGAGCCTCTGCACAGCGTGTTCCACCATCTCTCTGAGAGACTCGTCATCCGCGCTGCCTTCTTCATACTCCACCGTCTGCACGCACGAGGGGATGACGTAAATATTGATAATAAGAATACATATGCATGTACAGTTAAAGTCAAACAGTGTAGCGCACGGATGATTACAAGACACTTTAATTTGTTTTCCTTTACTCAAACTCATTTATAATAAAAGTGTAAGGACATACAAAACAAGTATTCTGGTAGAATTTGAATTATGAATGATCAGCTTCATGCCAACTAAAAACTGAAGCCAGGTGGCACACGGATTCACAAAACCTTCAGGACAGCTTAACTAACCAAAATGACTTTTCACTGTATTTGTTCCAGGGTTCCAGTGAAAGTTTATAAAAGCTACATACAGAAAGTTTCATAACATTTATAGACTTTTGAGTCTGGAGTAAAAATAGTTTCGGTTCTTTTCTTAGTACAGCAAAATGTGAAAATGTGCTGAAATTGTGGCACTGATGCATATGCATATAAATAAGCATTAGCAAAATGCTTAAAAAAGACTAGAGGGGAAAAAAAAGTTAGTAAATGACAGCTGAGGGGAAACAGAAGTTTGGGTGCTTGAGAAAAAATGAACAGATTTCAAAAGAATGTGAAACTAGCGTGAGTATGCAGGGGTGCAGGAGTTTTATACGTAGGTGATGTCCTGTTAGAAGTGAGTGAGTTCATGGAGGACTTTTGTGAATCAGGAGCATTTTGAAAAGTATGTCATACAAACACACACACTCACACATACAAACGTTTGTCTTACTATCCTTGCGAGGACCTTCCATTGATTTAATTATTATTGCAGCTAATTAATGCTGGGTCTAACCCAAACCCTGACCTTAACCTCGGTAATAAAAAGGCAACTTTTTGGCTCTTTTATTTTTTTACGTTTTGTTAAAAACTACAACAAAAACCCCACATTCCTTATGGGGACCAGCAAAATGTCCCCACAAAGTCAAAAATATCAGATATTCATATCCTTATGGGGACATTTGGTCCACACAAAGATCTAAAACCATCACACACACACACACACACACACACACACACACACATTATAGCACAACACTCACCCTGGTCTCCAGGTTAATGTAGGCAGTCTTGCCATCCACTGTTACAGACAGATTATTTTTGTCCTTAAAGTCTACACATTCCTCACCAAACATGTCACTGTACAGAGGAGACAAAAAAATTGCATGTGAGAGCACATTAGAACAAAGCTCTTAAATAAGAATAGGGTTAGAAATCTAAGAAGATCTGCTTACTGGAACATGATCTGTAGTCTGTGCTGGAAGACATCCGGATCCATCTTCTCCTCAGCTGGCTGTATCACTAAGAGGATGATGATGATGATGATGATAATAATAATAATAATAATAATAATAATAATAATGCTTGGATCTTATAGTGTCAAAGTACAATCATAAAGACACATCAAGGATAAGGGTAATGTGAGCATGTTGTGTGTGTGTGTGTGTTCTAGCTGCAGACTTTCACACACAGTGTAATCTGACACGGGTTTTGTATGGAAGACTATTTAAAGAGGGCACTTTAGTAATCAAATTCAAGAATCTATGCACACGTGAACCAACGTTTCTGCATTCTTCAGACAGAGAAAGAGATTTTTTTTAAAAATGCAGTATTAGCTAGTAAGTTTTGAACGTGAGTAGTGGACCAAAAATTACACCTAGCTTCTGGACAAGAATTAAACCAAGAAAGAGCTTGAATCATGATACGAATAGCAGACAGGAAAGGAGTTTGTCATTACAAACTGTTATAAAGTCTGAGCTGAGTTCAGGGAAGATAAGGACGTTAAGCACTACAATCATGAAGACTTCATGTCAAGATTAAATACTTCTGAATAACTCTTTTGTTCTTTGTTTAAAACGTATCACTTTAAAATGTGTACCAGAACCAGAGCCAATGGGTAGCTCCTTTACAGTGAACATCATCTGTTACTATGGCTAAGCAATATGACAATATGAAATCAATAATGTACTAAGTTATGTCATGGCATGCTTTTCTGAGAATAACAGTACGGTTATAACACCGGGTGACTGCACTGTTACTGACGGTATCCAACAGGTCATTAAAATTAGTCGGAGATTTGTGAGCGATACATCGTCCATCAGAGCAAAGCTGGGCACTTTTATGCATCTGTGAGCTCATGTTTGTAGTTAGCATGTTCCTTTGACACGAGCGGCAATTCAAAAAGATCAAGGATGGCACAAAACCTAAATATTGTCATGTATGCAGTATAACGTAATGAAACATGTTCTTACGTTTCTGAGCTTTGGGATTTGACTGGACCTCCAGAACCACAGTTGTGACTGCGTCAGCGTACATATCGTTCAGGGGGTTGGCAACCCACTATAACAGAGACACCCAAACGTTTATTCTTCTAACGTTATTCTACCATCAGATGCATTGCTTTTGCTGTATTCAGGATTTGTAGTGTTTTTCTAAAGGGAAATTAGAGCACATAAACCCTAACCCTCATCACCACAACATATTTGGAAGCACAGTGAACTTTACTAACTATAAACTTAAAATATGAAAGGTTTTTTTTTATACCGAATATAAGAAACAGAAAAATACAATAATCTAATAGCATCCAGATGTTTTGTTCAAATGTACAATTCTTGAAACAAATCCTTACAAATCAAACATTTTAAAGTGCTTTGCACAATCTTACTGAACTGTGGATTTCTCTGTAATAAAACCCATCTGTGTATAATTGCTCTCACCTCCAGTATGACCATACTGGCATCATGAGTCAATGTGATGCTGTTAAAGATCCTTAATGTGTTTTTCTCTGCTGTTTCCACCTCTTCTACATGCCCTAAAACACACAAATATACATTTTTATACATTTATATACATTCTTATAGCCAGCACCACTCACACTAAGTCAGGCCTGGTTTTGTACGTGTAGTGCTGTTCGTAAAGAAGGGCATTTTTTAGTACCTAATTCACCACATCTGAGAAGGACAGAAATTTTAATTCTAATGAAAGTCTACAGATGCAGTAAGAAAATACAAAGGAATTGTTCTTTCTATTCAATGTCAGGACTTTATTCACACTCACACACACACACACACACACACACTCACACACACACACACACACACACACACACACACACACACACACTGATTCACACCTACACACCTGCTAAGTGACGTAGCTGGCTGTGCAGTAGAGAGAAGGGTCCAGTGAAGGGAATGGCTTGAGTCTGCTTCACTGTGCTCATCGACAAATCTGTATAATCTAAAAGGCAAAAGAGAATGATGAGACGATACGCTGCGTAAAGGCGTCCTGGTTATCCTGGGAAAGTGCGCCAACTCACTGGAGAGGTCCGAGGGGGTGAGGATGTGATAACTAAAGTTACGTTTCACCAAGATCCCAGAGACCCTCTGACCCTGCGCACACTTCTTATCAGCAAGAGAACCCATCACCTGGATGATCACAAGACACAGAGAGAGGGAGAGGGGGAGGAAGAGGGAGAGAGAGGGACAGACAGAGAGAGAGACACAGAGAGACAGGCAGAGAGAAAGAAAGAGGTAACCATTTGTCAGTTTTGTCATTTGTCACCCTAAAACCAATCTAAAAATACATTATTCATCCTAACGTTGATGCCAGCTATCGGGTGGCAGCAGAACAATCAAAAGATCATGCAGATACAGGCCAAGAGTTTCAGGTAATTTTTACATCGAACATCAGAATGAAGAAAAAGTGTGACTTTGATATTGGTACCAGAATCCCTGTTTGAGTACCGGTATTTCACAAACTGCTGATCTCCTATCCACTTCACCGAATGCTGTTTGTTTGATTATTAATTTTTTAACATCATTTCGGCATCAGTAACTACACATGACAAGCACAAGATTACATCGATACTCAAGTTTCTCCACCAGTACACATGTTCAACTTTCAAACACAGTCATAGGGCGAATTTGACATCTCCAGCTCACCTAGCTTGCATGTCTTTGAACTGTGGGAGGAAACCGGAGCACCTGGAGTAAACCCAGACACACACGGGGAGGACACACAGACTCGCCGAGCCACCCTGAATGCCGTTTTGCTACTGATGGCGTGCCGACCTCATTAATGACGTTACTTCCGAGGGCGAGGTCATAAAATTTTTAGTGCTTCCCATAAGCGCAATTATTGTAGTATAAATGTGTAGACTTTTATTTACCAAAGCCTTCAGTACAAAGATATGGAAGAGTTCCTTTTTTTCTGGACACCGTGTACTTTCTAGCACTTTTTTAAAAAGGACACTACTAGACAGAAGAGAGCAGGGATCTCACCTTGGCCAGTTTCTCTCCTCTGAAGTTGAGTGTGACTGCCTCGGTATTGCGGGGATTATGGACCTCAATGCGCTCGTCATCGTTTTCTTCATACTCTAAAATGAGAGCTGCCTTGAGTCGGGCCATTTCGTTCTGCTCTCCATGCACCAGGATCTGAACACGGGACAAATCGGTAACACATCTCACTCTGAAAACATAAACCAATCCTAAAGGTAAAGTTGGGGAAGAGATGACAATGAGCTAGCTCACCACGTGGGGCGGTTTGAGCGCTCGGATAAACTCGCTGGTCTGCTGGTAGTCGGTGTGAGCGGAGAAGGAAATGTAGTCTACAGACATCTTCAGCTGCAGCTTCTGGCCCGACATGGTGGTGATCTCCTCTGGCTCAGACATGATGTGCTACATGAAGGAACACCAGACAAACCGTTGTTTATTCCTCTTTTATTTAACAATGCGAAGACTCCCAAATCCCAAGAATGATAACATTACACGGTTCTCACTCATTAGAAAATCTTAACAGCCCAATTATACTTCATTTCTATCATGTCATTAATATTTCAAGGACATAAAGTTAGCCCGCAAGGACACAGATTGTTCAAGGATGTGTAGGAAACCTACATAATGTCATTACATCATTCGTTTAAAGACAACTTCCACAGTCTCCTGTACCTTGGCAAGTGTTCCCTCCACACAGTAGCCGGCGATGATCACACCGTTCCTCTTGTCGGTGCACCAGCTCTCAAACAGCTCTCTGGAGAGGCCACTCTGCATCATACCAGGAGACGCCATCACCACACTGGGGCCGATGTCATCGAAATGGTCCATGCTCTGTCGGAGAGCAAGAGAGTCGGTACAGGAGGAATTTAATAAGGAGGAGAGCACACACTACGCCTATTTCACTTTTTTGATCACACAGTGTGTACAAGAATAGTCTCTAAGAATAGTGAGAAAGCCCAAAAATGAAGCTGCATGCTCCACTGAATGAATGTCGTAAGAGTTGTGAGCAGAATGAATTAAAAGAAAGCACGAGATGCCCAATAAACAAACATTATGGCTCTGTTATTACTGCTTGAAGCTAGATTTCAGCTGACGTTCACTGCGTCTGAAGGCATTTCACTCAACTCGGATTCTACTTCCATTACATTTTTCGTCATCTTCTCTGTATTTGCTTTTTACATGTAGCCAGACTAAATATTAAGTTAGAGGACGTGCTGTTAAGGTCACATAAGCACTAATGTTAATGTTTATCCTAAAGAAACCACTCAGATTTTCACCTTGAGGTTGCTGATGTGCTTGAAGACAAACGGGTTGTTGATGTTGATGGCTTTGCGGATCTTGTCGTTCATGGCGTTGACGTAAGTCTGGTACACAGCCATACACTTTTTAGCCAGGGATGAGGCGTAGTAAATAGGAATGTCATGAAGCTCAGGATGATTCTGCCAATATTCATCTGAAATGGAAAAAAAAAAAAAATCAGGTAGATATTATAGTAAGACTACACTTACACTACATTGCACACTTTATTCTGATCACCTGTACCTCGATTTTTTATGAAAATAATCTAGTCAAGCCAATCATGTGGCATCAGCGTTGTACATACAATCGTGCAGATATACAACAAAGCCGATTCTCAATCTGAGTTCTTGTCTGTATTGTGTTTTTTTGTACTTTAGAAACGTCATCATTCACAGCCCAAGTACTGTTCCAGTCAAAAGTCTGCATCCAGCCAAGAACAGTTTGGATGTGTTCTTGCTCCACCCATGTTATCAAATATGCCTCGGGAGGTGACGTGTGTATTCGGGACTGTCAGGTATCCCAGAATGCATTTCGCCCCAAGCTCGGCATGATGGTGGAGGACAAAAAATGAGACATACTACAGTTGTTGTGTTATGAAATGAAGTTCTAAGATATTTTAGGTGAGAGTGTCATTACTTAGACTTCAAGTATGTGGTTAATTTATCAAGAAAGAGCCGAGGCGAAAATCTGCTCCTGTGTAGTCACGCTAATAGGTGACGTCAAGTACGCTGCTGTTGTGATTGCAGAACGACCGTACAGCGTCCTTCCGTCCTCGGGAGTCTGTACTCATGTCGAGTCGAACGAACCAAGTCTGTACTACCAAGTACCAAGTCCAAACTTTGTACTGAGATGACTGGATAATAGCATGAATGCACATATGTACACGTGTTCCTATTAAAGTGGCCCATGAGGGTACGTTCTCTGTATAACATCTTAAAGATTTACTGAGTTCTCACCAAGGATAAGCAAGAGCTCTTGTGCTCGCCCCAGAGCAAAGACAGGGATGAGACAGCGGCCTTCTCGGTTCACAATGTCATGCACTGTGTTACAAAAACGAGCTTCTCGTTCCTCTCTCTTCTCGTGGATGTGGGTTCCATATGTAGACTCCTGTAAAGACAAGGAGAGAAGGGTACAGGCTACAGAACTACAGTAAACGCTTAGGGTTAGTCTACAAGTTCAAGGTTCATGATCAAGGGCGTGTTACTCACTGTGATTAGGATGTCTGGCTTAACACTGGGAATCTCTGCTGCCATTAAATGTCTGTCTTCTTGACGAGAGAAATCTCCTGTATAAAGAATCTTAAAAAACAAAACAAGGACATTGTCTCTGATCTGCATGTGACCTGTGTGATAGTGTTTACAAATGAATTAATCACCTTAACCCACCTTTACACCAGCAATCTCGATCATAAACATGGCAGCGCCCAAGACGTGGCCAGCATGGTAGCACCAAAACTTAATGCCAGCCACCTCTTTCACCTCATGGAAGTTGATCGTCTCAATCTTGTCCATGCTTTCTTCCAAGTCTGTCTCTGTGTACAACATGTCATCTGCTGAGATATTGCTGCAGAGAGAGAGAGAGAGAGAGAGAGAGAGAGAGAGAGAGAGAGAGAGGCAGAGAATGTAGATCACTGATACGCAGTCTCTTATTCACTCTTATCCAACACAAAAGGTTGCTACGAGTGTCTACCTGACTTTGACGTAGTCTGAAAGTAGCCAGCGGTAAATCGCTTTGGTCGCATGGGTCATGAATGTCCTTCCTTTATAACTTGTCTTCTGTAAAAACCAAGGCAGAGCCCCACAGTGATCCAGATGAAAACTAAACGAGAGAGAAAAACTGTATTAAAAAAAACACCTCTGGTGTAAATACATCTATAAGAACCACTTGGAAAACCTCACTCACTGGCTGATGAGGAGGAGGTCGATTTCAGCAGGGTCGATCAAATCGATGTACGGCAAGGCATCCATTCCCTCTAAACCGGGGTGGATACCACAGTCCAGCTAAGAAATAAATCACTCATAAGCTGACGGCAGCGGCAAACCATTACTCATCATGAAGAAGAGCGGCCATGTTTTAACAAACCTACCATAATTTTACGTCCCTTGAATTCCACAATGATGCACGATCTGCCCACTTCCTGACCAGCTCCCCTACCATGGTCATGGGAGAGAGAGAGAAAACAAGACACGTCAAACAAAATAATTTTGTTTCATACACTATTGTATCATACCATAATAACTATTAACTATTTCATCCTAATTTACTGCACATAAGCTGATTAAATCTTAGACAGACATGTTAGTAGTGCAGGAGCTTTTTTTAAATTCAGGCATATTGGATTACGAAAAGGAAAAAAACGGTTACAAAATAAAAATAATAAGATATGTATTGCATTAGGAAGTGTGATGCAAATGTAGTAATAAAGGCAAAACTCAGAATAGGAAATAAAATAGAAGAAATAAAATCTGTTGAATGAAAAACAATTTCATTAAATGAACTCCACCCATCCATCCATCCATCCATCCATCCATCCATTCCATACCTCCCTCCCTCCATCCCCTTGGTCATCTTATGCAGAATTTTAACTAATGAACTATTTTAACTAACATCACCAAAAAACAAGATTTTTGGTTTTATGCACATTTT
>JAOVVH010000010.1:20221688-20235303 GCA_028566435.1 Scorpiodoras heckelii
TTAAAATACATCACCCACAGTTCATAGACGTTTCATCACATTTATTTCAAAAGTGCCTACAGCATATGAAATGAGTCTGAACAGCGCTGTTTACATGCTAAATACAGCCGTGTGCTGTAATGTAGAACACAGCCAATCAGATGTCCGCTGTTGATGACGTTGCAGGGGGTTTCAAATAGAGCCTTTTAGTGACTCAGCTCCCTATGAAGTGCCCTTGGGATTCTGTACCCTGTGCAGTGATACAGATTAGGGTCCCTTGCGATTGGAATGCAGCCTAAAACAAGTAGCGCGATGGTCAAATAGGCAATGTTTGTGTTCACTGCCGCGCTGCTGGATTGCGCAGTTCAATTAATTTATAATCTGCGTTAAAATTTTTATTTGTGTTAATTTTTTTAATCGCGATTAATTCTTTAACGCGTTCGTTAATGCGTTAATTTGACAGCACTAATTATAACTATATTAAATATAGTTCATTCAGTTTTAGTTTCTGTGTTAGTCTGCAAACTTTGGCATGAATCTTGCACTTAATGGTTTGTATGTCTGTTTGTTTGTTTTTTTACATGATGTAGCATGTGTTGCCCTTCTGCTTTATTCTCTTTAATGAGAGAATATCTGTATGTTTCACCCCTTGCATTGTGTTTAATAATCATTGTAGCTTTCTAGCCTTTAAATAGCATTTAATATAAATATGCACTTTTATTTTAAAATTTTTAAACATTTTCATACAGCAGATATTTTTTTCAGCTGGTTAGCTCCACCCCTACAAATTGTTATGTAATCTGTAAGTGAAATCTAATCGTATGTTATTATGCTCCACTGCACACATGGTTCTTAAAGGAGAAGAGAGGAGAGGAGAGGAACTGATCTGCATATCACAGCACCAATTTAACCCCAAACCCACTATTTACATTCAAACCCAACCCCTTTTTGTTACTTTTTTTGAAATTTGCTACCACTGGTCATAAAGATACCAGAAATATATAATATGCCAATCTTACATTTTGTTCTTGTATGTGTGTTAATGGTTGTGATAATAGAGCCTTAAATATGTCAGTTTCTCTTTGTTATAAATGTATAGAAACTTCTACAGATTGTTGAATATGAAGCAAAGACATTTCTTAATAGTCTAAAAAGCGTTTTGTGAGTAACAGGCTTTAATTTCTCTATCTCTCTCTCTTTTTCCTCACCCTCTTTATTCTCTATTTCTTTCCTCTGCTTTCAGGTCTTGGTACTTTTCTGGCCATATAGGCTGTGTGTTATTGGCCATAGCTCTGCCGGTGAAACCTCGGCATCTGCGGCTGAAGGAGCAGCACAGCTCCGTTTCCACCAGCACCACGTCTTCAGACAGCCAAAAAGCCAAAACCACATGAGCCAAGAAGCCACACCCCACTTCAGCACACTCAATGGCTGACACTCCTGCTGTAAAACCATGCATCAGGGGAGTCAGCGAATGAAACTTATAAACCAACAAACATATAAACTGGCCCCTGTCTGGACCCATCCAGTGGATCGTCATACCAATCTGGGCTCAAACACTGGTACCAGAACTCATTGGCTGCAGGAGATGTGCTAGAATGTGACAGGTGGTGTTAGGATGGGACGCAAAGGAAACTCTGATGTATTGAACTCTGCATACTACATACTACTACTGTAGGAGGTAAAGTTGTGACATGCAGGCTGCATCACTTTGCAGGAGACCGTGCCACTGTTACTAGAAGAAAGCAAATGAACACTTGGAGAGTAGTATGACGAGAATAAAGCAACTGTTAAGGGCAAATGATTTGAAAGAGGAAAGGCATAACTTCAGATGGCAGGTTGACTCTGCACCAATGTCAGTTTGCGAGTAGTCATTATTTCCAATTCATCTTTTACTCTCTTGAGTTAGGCTCCTCAGAAGACAAGCCCTCGTTCTTGTCAAGGAGACAGTAAAAGTTGAATTGGAGATTTGAACCCATCACCTATTGAGGTTCTTCAGGCCATTGCATGTTATCTTTAGTTTAGTGTGCCGTACATTCTTTTGATGCATAAGTTTGCATATCGTAAGATTTTCCACGTTGAAAAAAAATACTGCAGCCTCATTATTCTTCATGAAGCTTTAAGACATGTTCAACACATTCCATTTTAAATGTGTGCTAGGAAGACCGTTTCTAAAGAAGATTGTTAATATGTCAGCGTTAGTCTGCAATGAAAACAAAAGAAATGTTTGCCCAGTGATGCAAAGCCCAACTTTGTAAATGTGGTAATTAAATAAGAACCTTTTGTAACTATACATATGGTGTGTCTATTGTATTGCAATTCACCTCACTCAAACATGATAATGTCTTATAATAATAATAATAATAATAATAATAATAATAATAAGGGTGGCACAGTGGGTAGCGCTGTCGCCTCACAGCAAGAAGATCCCGGGTTCAGTCCCCGGGTGGAGTGGTCTGGGTCCTTTCCGTGTGGAGTCTGCATGTCCTTACCATGTCTGTGTGGGTTTACTCCAGGTACTCCGGTTTCCTGTAGTAGGTTAATTAGGTTAATTGGTGTCTCTAAAGTGCCCCAAGTGTGTGAGTGTGTGTGTGCCCTACGATGGAGTGGCACTAAAGTCTAGGGTTGATCCTGTCTTGCGCCCTATGCCGCCGGCTAGGCACCGGCTCTCCCGTGACCCTGGGGACAGGAATAAGCGGTTAAGAAGAGAATAATCATAATAATAAATGTTCCACACTTGCTCCTCAAAAAGGTCAAAGAGAAAACACTAGCAGGAAGAAGAAAGGGAAAGTGTTGAGAGAATAGGTAAGTTTTAAGTTGGAAGAAGGAAGTGCAGTAATGAAGGGATATCTTAAGGGATACTAATGCAAAGTATGGGTGTTATGGCACTAAAAGATCTGCTTCCACTGATGTCAGGTATGGCCATTAGACCAGCACTCAAAACAAGACTCTGAATACAGTGTGACCACTTATTATTTTTACATGTGAGAAGTAGTTTGTATTTGATTCTTTCTGAAATAAGCAGCCAATGTAGCACTGTTGGAGTACAGGTGTAATGTATGCTTAACATTTGGCATGAGTAAGAACTCTAGGTATGACTCTTATCAGGTGTTATCATTAGAACATGATACATTGTACAGTACACAAAATCCAGATACACATATGAAGGCAGTGTTGTTCAAGTGAAACAGTTCAGCACCTGCCCTTTACTCTCCATAAACTGTGTCATTAAAGTATCCATTATAGCAGTACACATTGTGCTGGTTGCCAAGTCATTAACTTAGCAAGCAACCATTAACAAAGAAATAGCGTAACCCTGCCTCATATACTACCACTGAAAGTGCTGATTCTGTTTTTTTACAGTGATCCCTATGAAAACTGACAGTTGTTTAATCATTGAAATGTGTTAACCTCTCATCACATGTTAAACAGTATAAGCTAAATGCATGTCCAAAACCTGAAAAGGAAAGTTTCATGAGAAATGGGATTTTATTGACACCAGTCCTTCATCAGCTGTGTAAAGTGAAAAGTCAGATGTATGGTTGTTATTTCCTCCCACTTCCAAAAAAGCATGCTGGTCGTAGGATTGGCAACGTAAAATTGCCCCTAGGTGTGAATGACTGTGCAAACACGTGTGTAGGTGTGTGCGTGCATGCATGCGTTTACATGGTCTCTGGATGGATAGGCATTCCGTCCAGGGTGCTTTCCTGCTTTGCACCCAGTGTTCCCACGATACCTGGAATCACCATGACCTTGATCAAAATAAAGTGGTTACTGAAAATTCTGCAAATTATAAATAATAGGTCGTAAATATAGAACCATTAATATATGAGTAAACATAATATCTGGATATCCACATTCCAGAAGATGGTACTCTGCCTTAATATACAAGGTGGCCCTTAAGGCTGGTTTGTTCAGTTCAGCTCCTGTGCGTGTTGAGGGTAGCAGAGTGTTAAGAAGCCTTGTGGGCAAAAAAAAAAAAAGAGCAGGGTGCAAACTGTTCTGGAGACTGGCTCTTCATACAGGAATTGTTGATCCCTGGTTCAGAGATGCCTGTGATGTTCTCATCTGTTTTCACCATTTGCTGTAGAGTCTTGAGTTCTGTAGTGATGCAGTTCTCATAGCAGACAGTGATGCAACTACTCAGGATGTTGTGTGTAGGCACATTTTCACAACAGGAACCAAGGAATCAGGCCAATCTTAAAACCTTATTGTAATTCAAGTACCTTTTTTAGTTTGTGCTCCAGGGTAGGTAGCTCTCTGTGCTGGGTTGGTCCTTGAATGTTCAATGCAAGATTAACAGTATTACCATCTTGCTAAATTTTCTTAAAAATAAACTTTTTTTTTATTCTTAGTGAGACAGCTAATCAGAATATTTCAGACACATTAAAATCAGCCTTGTCTTCTCTGATGCATATAATGTCTCTGAAAGGTTCTTGTGGTATGGTCCTAAAAGGTTCTTATAGTGGTATTGCACCCAGGGGCGCCGCTAGAAATCTTGGGCCCCATGAAAGATTACAATTTTGAGACAAGGCAATACTATTAAAATAATATTAATAGCCCTCAAAGGGCCCCCTGTCGATGCCAGGCCCTTAGAATCGTCCTAACTTTTCTACCCATGGCAAAACATTTGATGAGACATTTGCTCTCCTCAGGCTCCATGGAAAGCTGTTGTGTAAAGAATAATCATAGCGAGTCCTGCCTAAGTCAACAACCATCTCTTGTTTTGTTCCCATTAAAAGAGGGATTATGGTTTCTTCACTAGTCCACAAGCTGCTCTGCCTCATCTCTGTATGCTGACTTGTAATATGTGAACTTTAGGATGTGGTTAGACTGGGGCTTTGCAGTCATGACTCAGCAGAGTGAACTGCACACAGCCCCAGAAAGCACTGCTGCATGGGCTATTGCTGCTCCTGATTAGCGGAGTTCTTTCAGGAAGTTAAGGATAAAGTTACAGAGTTTAGGCCAGGCAGACTCAATTTCCCTGTTTTGTTTCTTCTGTATTGTAGCAACGCATGTACAGTAGAGCTATAGTCAAAACATGGGTTCCCAAATAGCTTGAAATTGAAAGATGTTTTCTGTTCTATTACCTCCTATGAAAACTACAGTAACCTATGGTGGTAACCTACTATGGCATAGTCTTTTGACATGCCTCAAGTGTCCACTATATTAGATACACCCTTATAATACCCGTTTCATGCAATCTTACACATTTTGTATGCATACAATTAGCCCATCTGTTGCTAGGCATGGTTTACTTTGTCCATCAATGGAAAATGACCATAGTAGGGCCATTACTAACCAGATAGGATTTGTCCTTTAGTTCTTCATTCTTGGTCTGTTTCTAACCACAGCACCGATGGTGGCTGGTTGTTTAGTGGACTTCCTAACCCAGTAGTGATCGAGGTGTTTACAAATTCCTACAACACTACTTGTGCTTGAAATCTAGCTTAAATTGATCAGAGCAGGTTTAGACCATCTTTGCCACTCTTCCATTCTGGCACATCAGCGTATTCAAACACTAAGGAAGCTGGAAAATGACATACTAGTTGGCTGCTCAGGTTAGTTTGGATTTTTCAGCAATGATACCAGCACCATACATACTACCATGTACCATGTCACTACAATGTCTACTGCACCACAAATAATATCTGGTCAGTGATGTTCCTGGTACTTTCAACAGGGTAGGTAAGAGACTGCTACACTCAGTATGTGTACACATACACCGATCGGCTATAACATTAAAACCACTGACAGGTGAAGTGAATAACATTATCTTGTTACAGTGCCTAGGTGTGAATGTGTGCGTGAGTGTGTGTTGGCCATGCGATGGACTGGCGACCTGTCCATGGTGTACCGCGCCCTCGCCCGATGACGCTGGGATTGGCTCCAGCTCCCCCGTCACCCTGACTAACGGGATAAAGCGGAAGATGATGGATGGATGGATGGATGGATGGATGTTACAGTGGAACTTGTCAAGGATTGAGATATATTAGGCAGCAAGTGAACAGTCCGTTCTGGAAGTCGATGTGTCAGAAGCAGGAAAAATGGGCAAGCATAAAGCTCTGAGTGACTTTGACAAGGGCCAAACTGTCAATGCTAGATGACTGGGTCAGAGCATCTCCAAAACTTACAGGGTATTCCTGGTATGCAGTGGTTAGTACCTACCAAAAGGGGTCCAAGGAAGGACAACTATTGAACCAGTGACAGGGTCATGGGTACCCGAGCATCATCGATGTCCATGCGAGCGAAGGCTAACCCCGTCTGGTCCAATCCCACCGGAAAAAGTTCATTCTGGCTATGAGGGAAAGGTGTCCGAACACATCGTGCATCGCAGCTAGCTGCATATGGGGCATATGCACGGCTACAGACGGGTCAGAGTGCCCATGCTAACCCCTGGCTGGAAAGAATTAAGGCAAGCCGGTGGAGGCAGTGTGACGTTCTGGGCAATGTTCTGCTGAAAACCTTGGGTCCTAGCAGCATTCAGGAACGGTTTGGGGAACAGAAGTCCAAGGTGTTGACTCGGCCTCGAAAAATTCCTCAGACCTCAATCCAATCGAACATCTCTGAGATGTCCTGGACAAACCTAAGCTACAATCCGCAGCGTACAGGACTTCAAGGATGTCCTGTTGGCTGACATCTTGGCCCCAGACACCACAGCACACCTTCAGGGGTCTTTGTGAAGTAAGTAGGTACATGCGACTAGTCCGAGCTGTTTTTTTTAACGGAACAGGGACTTTACACAATATTAGGTGTGCAGGTGGTGTTAATGTTACAGTATTTGAGGTGTAGCTGATAAAGAGGTGAGTGTTATTGTGACTGGGTGGTTGTATTTAAGGACGCAGGCTTCAGCGCTCTCCTCAGTCTCCTCAGTCTGAATTGTTTCTCACGGCACCGATGCGGTGACGTCACGGTCGCCATTGGCTGAACAACAAAGCTGAAGGCACGCAAAGCTAAAGCTAATGCTAACGAGCTCCGAGCTCCCGGCTGCTCCGCTCGCCTTTTAAAATGGCTGTTGCTGAAGATGGACAGTAGGATGAAAAAAAAGATAGATAGATAGATAGATAGATAGATAGATAGATAGATAGATAGATAGATAGATAGATAGATAGATAGATAGACACCAGGAAGCGGACAATCCCAACGTGTTCTGGGGTTAACATTTCTCTCTCTGTGTTAAGGTAAGGGTCAACATATGAGTCCAGGCGTTTCCGCGGTATTTCGATGTCGACTTCATTACCCCTCACATCGCATCGACAGCTAAAAGTAATCCGGATTTATTCGGTTATAAACCGTTTTTTTTTTTTTAATAATTATAAACCTGTTTATCATATTGTGTCGCTTTTAACGCCGCCGTGTTGACATTTCCACTGTAAAAGCGATCACTCGGTTAGCCAGCTAGTTAGTTAACTAGGATCTCCAAATTTAAAATCATTCACACGATTATTGCTTTACTTTAACAGGCTGGTTATTATAAATAACGATTACGTGGTGCCATATATAACCGAATGGATGTCTACAAAATACTCGAGTTTAATTTTATACTGGTATTTCAGTGACCATTAGGAGGACAAGCTTGCATCCTAACTGGCTGAGTCTAGGATGAAGTGACCTTATTTATATAGGATCCATGCAAGCACACGGTCTAACTTGCTTTACTAACCTCCTGTATCTACTGCTGTGAAAAATATTTCATGTAGTTAGATAACCTAGAGCTGGTTAGAGCTCTGTGACATGTGTCAGGGTTGTATTACACTGTATTTATTGAAGTATTACTGTTTCTGAAATGCAGCAGGAGAACCTACTTCGCTTCCCTCCATAATCATCACCCTTCATCATCTGCCCTGTTTATGTGCTGTAGGTCATGAAGGTACGGCTCGGTCTCGTACCCCGTCCCGTTCTCTGTGTCTATCCCGTGTTGTCCTTTGTGCATTGTGATTTGCGTATTGATGTGGATGTGGATATGGATATGGATAAGACACGGCATCCTGGCACTCTCCGGGCTAAGGCTGGAGAACAGAGACAACGCTGTGATCACTACAACCAGATTCGTTCAACGAGGACTCGAACAATGGCCGCACAATCTTCTGACAGCAGCTTTGTCCACTGAGCATGTGCCAGAGCCTAGTGGTCATGAATAACACGTCGTACCGTTCTGTAAGAGCCACACGCGCCCGAAGCCGCATAGGTGTCGAGAGACAAGCGACAGTGTCCTGATTATAAGCCGAGGACGGAGGCTTGCGCTGTGGGTAAGGGGTCCGATTTTGTCTCATCAGGTGAAACGGGGTCTCGTGTTATCAGTGATATAAGGGAGTATTGTTGTCTCCGCTTCCTGGCATCATCAGCCGTCATTGTGTCTTCGTCGTCTGATTCTCCTCTGTTATTTGCGACGTCTGTCTGTCGTGTAGTGTGCCTGACAGTCGAACGGTCAGGGTAATTTCAGCTTAAAGGTGAACATGAAGACGATTCAGGTCATTATCTTTGACTCATGGATAAGGTATTGTTCCCGTGTTGAGCGATGAAGGGTGTAGTCTGTTTTTCTGTTGATCGCTGCATCATGTGCATGCTTTGATGTCTGCTATATAATTGGGGTTACCTTTGACAGTCCTGAATGTCAGACTCATGTGGTAGTATGTAAAAATATTAGGCTTGTTGAAAACTGTTCCCTTATTTAGCAGCGGTCTTATTAGTCAAAAACCTGCCTGTGCACAAGCAAGGTGCATAATGGAGTGCGCTTCAGTATACCGTATGCAATCCGTTGTACTTGTAAATACACACATTTCCTGTTCCACTTCGGATCCGTGATGAATCAAGCTACTGTCTGGCTGGAAATCAAGGCTATTATTAAGGCTTGTTTGTCTCGTTTCCTAGCATTTAGCTTAATATCAGCTTCCTCAATCCTGCATAAGGCACCGTCTCGGACGAGCAGTGTGTTTTGGAGCCGGAGACGTAGGATATAACGTGTTGGAGCAGATGACCGATGAGATAGCCAGGGAGCAGACATGCCGTTCTCATATCCAGGCCCTGAGAGAACAGACCAGTGTGTTATAACGGTGTTATATCTGCCAGCTATGAGATCAGCCTGTATACTCCTGACATTTCAGGATGTAGGCCAAGTATCATGCCAGGAATGAAATAGTCGGATACCAGCTCCGGCACGCCGACTCAAACCGCGCCCGTGTGCTCTCGCCAGTGGGTTGGTCTACGCATAGTATATTTTCTAAGCCCGACATTTGTTTGCTCCAGGGTGCCGCAGGGCTAAGCAGCAATCATGGACACTACGACGTCTATAAAGATGACCACTATAGCCATCCAGAACCTCTTCAGCTATGTGGAGGAGGAGAACCTGGCTGCCCTTAAGACCCACCTGGATAAGTTCAAAGAGGTGGACGGTCGCAGTGACGTAAGTGAAGACACATCTCTGAATAGATTCGATTGTAATTTGGGAGTCTGGTGTGTTTAATTATAATCATATCTAATTGCAGAACACTTGATAAGACGTTCTTAAATAGGCCACGTTTATAGCAACTCTGATGTTGCTGATGATTGCTGAAATCACCTGAAATGTTTTTGTAATTTATTAACACAGGAAGAATCGTTTCACTGGGTCGGCTTGAATTAAGAAGATAAATGTAATATGGTTATCCTCATAATGTTTAAATAATTAGATGTTGCATCTCTTGAGATGTTATAAACAGCCCAGTGTCTGACCATGTTTCTATGCAGCAAAATTAACATGTCCTCACTTCATTTAAATGATTTAATTAGCACAGCTTATTTAATAATATAATATAAAATTGCTTGTATTCTGCCTGTCTGAATATCTCTCTCAGAATGGGCAGACTCCTCTAATGCTGGCTGCTGAACAGGGCAGTTTGGAGATCGTCCAAGAGCTCCTCAGAAGAGGCGCTAATGTCAATCTGGACGATGTGGTAAGCACATGTTCACTTAACACTGTTAGAAACATTATCCAGGCGCCACTTGTAGGACACGGCCACCTTTATGAAACCTCTCTGTAAAAGGCACGCAGCAATTAAAAACACACATCCACGCTCACCTTTAGAGCCTTCTAAGCACTGCCTGCTTTCCCCGCTGTTACCGTGGCAACAGTGGCCAACTTTGCAGTTTCCATGGTGACCGGCTGCTCTGCTTTTATCCCACAGGACTGCTGGTCTGCCTTGATCTCTGCAGCCAGAGAGGGGCATGTGGAGGTGGTGAAAGAGCTCCTGGATAACGGCGCTTATATTGAGCACAGAGACATGGTGAGAGACCCCGTGAACATAAATACAAACATGGATTACTGCAAAAGTATTTCATTCTGTAAACAGCTTCATTCTCTGGAAGATTATTATCATATTAGATATAGGCAGAGAATAAGCTGTTAGGATTCAGTTGAGTAAGCTGTTATGAAAACCATTGAGCAGTAAGGCTGGGCAATATGGATCAAACCCGTAATGTGTCGTTATTTTCTACGAAGTTGGTTAAATGTTCAGTTGGAAGTCAGAGCCACATGTGAGAGATATCACAAGCACTTTTATTATAATGGACTGTGATCAGAGTAAAATGCAAAGACAGGGTTTGAGTATATACAGCTGCAAAACATGTAAATGAAAAATACTGTAAAATAGATTTAATAAAAATAGAAATCTCTGAGAATGCTCCTTCGGTTGTTTTCAACAACAATAAGGGACTGATTAAAATAGAGTACAGTTACGCTGTACCACACGTGTTCGAGTTCACGCTACCAAGTCTTCATCAGCAGTGTGGACAGGCCATGAGCGCTGCCTCCCTCCATGTTACTGGAGAACATCTGAGTGAGTAGAGACCGTGTTTGAGACGCAGACACCAGCACGGCTTAATGGAGGAAAGGGTTATATAACGCAACATTAAACCATATTGATATTAACAGTACTATCTTATCCTACATCTGCTTTGAAAATATCCATATACCAGCCCTAATGAGCAGGTGACTGGAGAGAACGAGTCAACTTATCGCAGCATTAGTGTCAGCCATTATTGTCTAACACAAACATTTAATTCCCATTTCAACACAGTTAACTCAGACCTTTCTCTCTCAAGAGTGGAATAACTGCAGGAATAACAAAAACATATGAAAGCAAATGATGTATTGAAAAAAAGGGATTATACAATTAGTCACCATGATTTTAACCATGATTTTGTATGTCCAATAAGTGTACGTTTCTATTCCAATAACAATAATCAGGTAAACATCCATTGGTACTTGTACATTTAAATTGCACCATGTGTTCTTACTAATCTATGGTCTTTACTTATATTGGAATATACGAGGTCTGTTCGGAAAGTAATGAGAATTAAATTGGATAAGCTTAGAGGGCTTACACATGGGGATGGTGGTTCAAGGTCAGATAGAGTGGGATCTTGGATAAGTGGTAGTACTCGTTTCAGTTGTATTCTAGGCTTTGCAGTGCCCAGGGATTTGTTATTTCAAGCAAGCAAGTTTGGAGCAAAGGTACTCGATTAGATTCTGTGTGAAAGTGCATCAGAAACTCTTGAAATGTTGAAGAATGTTATGGACCCTATCGCTGTGGACCCTATCGGGCCCTAAGCTACCCTATGGTCATCCGGTCATTTAAGAAGAGAGCCCATTTTCCTGAACATGTCCTGACCAAACATCACCTCACCCAAAAAAGGTCACATGAGCAAATAAAAAATGAAGTCACTGTTCATCATCTTTTTTGATCCTCCATCATGACAATGCACCGAGTCACAGTTCACAGGCTGTGAGACAATTATTGGCTAAAACAAAACCATTCCAGTCCGTCCACAACCACCCTACAGCTCCAGTTTTGCTCTGTGTGAGTTCGTGTTGTTCCCCAAGATTCAAACACATCCCTATGTCTAAGCATTATGGAGCGCAAGAATTTCATTCTCATTACTTTCCGAACAGACCTTGTATGTGCAATGTACATGCATATAATTTGGGGATAATTAATAGAATGAAACAAATGCTGTTTTCTGTTTGTTTCAAATAAAAATTTCTAAACTATTTTGTTTCCAAATTAATTTGATAATGAGCATGATTATATACTGAGAATTCATGGTTTTCATTTCATTTCATAATCCCGCAGCTCTAGGTGGTACAGAAGACACATTTTGACTGTACCTCCATGCTTTTAAAATCAGGATCACAGTGTTTATTTATTTTATTTATTTATTTATTTTTTACATTTGAGAGATGTTATTCTTGGAACTTCAATTTCTTAAAGATTATATTCTTTAATATGAAGCCAAGGAACATGTATTAAATGCAGATTAGACTGATTACAATGTTATTGCACAGATTAAACATTGATAAATAAAGCATTATAAATGATTATTTGATATAGTGCCTAGTGCCCGAGTGGTTCATTATTGAAAAGAAATTAATCACAGCTCTTAGCTAATCACGGTGATGAAATGTGTTTGTACTGTACAGGGAGGCTGGACTGCTCTTATGTGGGCTGCATATAAAGGTCGTGTGGAGGTCGCACAGATTCTCCTGGAGAATGGGGCCAATCCCAACACCACAGGACAGGTAAAGTAGTGAAACCTGTATGCTTTTCAAATATATGAAGATCAGGATTTTCTTAAATACCACTTGGTAGGTCATGGTCCCATGCTGAAAATGTTTTATTGACTGTTTTCTTTACGGAATAGCCACCATTCTGTGATTTTCTTTAGCAGTACAGCGTATATCCCATCATTTGGGCTGCTGGCAGAGGACATGCTGAAATCGTCAAGATCTTGTTGAAGCAAGGAGCAAAAGTCAACTGTTCTGACAAGGTGAAGTCACTTGGCTTAACATAGAAGCACTGGATGTTTTATACTGTAAACCTGTATGGCTGATTTAGGTGTATATTTTGCCCTCAGTATGGCACCACTCCGTTGATCTGGGCTGCCCGGAAGGGCCACTATGACTGTGTGATGCACCTGCTAGAGAACGGCGCTGACGTTGACCAGGAGGGGGCAGTAAGTACCCGGTTTCGCTTCATGCATGGTCGCAATATTTGTTGTCTGATTCGACGTTTGTCTACGGTTGCTTTAAACTCGGTCTGTTGTGCACAGAACTCAATGACTGCTCTGATCGTGGCCGTGAAAGGCGGCTACACTGAGGTCGTCAAGGAGCTGTTGAAGAGGAACCCAAACGTGAACATGACGGATAAAGATGGCAACACAGCCCTGATGATCGCAGCCAAGGAGGGCTACACTGAGATCGTGCAGGATCTGCTGGATGCAGGGACCTACGTCAACATCCCTGACAGGGTGAGTCCGGCATCGGCTGTGAACTCTTTATGCATGTGTTTAGAATTCAGTCATGTATCGTCCAAAGTTTGCTTCTGTTGTTTTGCTTTGGGGCTGCAGAGTCAATGTTGTTAAAGTATAAGCGACGCTTACATAACTACCAGTTAATATCATGAAGTATGCATAAATAAATCACCACATGCTTGTCTAAGTTTGGCTCTAGTTAAATAATGTAAAAAAATATATATATTTTCTTGTTTAAAATAATTTCTGGAAATATTATCTGATAATTTTTTCATTACAGTGCCTTGCGAAAGTATTCGGCCCCCTTGAACTTTTCAACCTTTTGCCACATTTCAGGCTTCAAACATAAAGA
>JAOVVH010000010.1:20248640-20260581 GCA_028566435.1 Scorpiodoras heckelii
TAAATCCTTTTTTTTAATAGCTAAATCCAAGATATCATTGAATCACACATCTTACACCGATCTACTTCCTTTAAGTCTCATTAAACTGTCATGGAATTTCATATAAACACAAATTTCACATAAACCTTATTTCTGATATTCAGTACTCTGGTAGGTAAAATGTGTAGTGCAGAATTAGCACTGTGCTGCAGTTCCCTCTGGAAAAAATGTCACATATTGTAGAGCAAAAACAGTATATTGCTCACAGGGTGTGACTTTAGCCATAGTTATTGAAGTAACATCTGTTTAAGTATAAATTGCATTTCATTCACTACATGCGATTTCATTGATTTTGTATAGAATCCCAGTACTAACAGACTCTGAAAACCGCCTGTATCTTTTCCGTAGCTATAAACTGCATTACAGTGCAGTGAATACTTAACATTACATTTTTAGCTTACTAGAACTCCAAAAACTGTTCCGTACATTTCTATAATCCTTCATTTCAGTATAACGCTCCTCTTCGCCTAATGTTTAGATTCAGGCTCTTCTCCGATTCTCCGGATCGCTTAGATTGCATACTAACAACAAGCATGATATTTGAATTTTTGCCCAGTGTGCTTGGCTACCTCGTTCTGAGGGTCTCTGAAATCTTGTCATAAATGTGCAGGTGGTACTAATGTGCAGGAACTGATTCTTTTCTCTGTGCCTGTGTGTTGTGTGTGCGTCAGGGCACTGCTTCTGTGGTGTCAGGCACCCCATCTGTGCTGCTCGGCTCCATGAATACAGACATGGTGTGTGAGCGTCTCAGAGTGATCGAAGGCATCGACCATAGCATGCTGGCCCAGTACACTGCCACCATTAAGAAGGTGCGTTCACTGTGTGTGAGATGGAGAGAAATGTGGTGTACGTTTATCTTTCCCTGTGAGAGAGTTGTGCTGCTCATAATCGATATTTCTTACAGGCCAATGTCAACGGACGGGTTTTATCCCAGTGTAACCTGGATGAGCTGAAGAAAGAGATGAGCATGAACTTTGGAGACTGGCAGCTCTTTAGAGGAATGGTGAGTTCATTTGAAATTCTCTCTAGCTATTTATTTGCTTCATTGTTTCTAAAAAAATACTGATGAATGTTCAAAGAAATATCAAAACACCATGTTTGGAACAAGTAAACTGATCCAGATTCTGCCAAATGATGTTTTCGTTAACGATCCCAGAAGGTGAGGCGTTGATGCCAAAAGCCTTTTGCCAGCTGCAGGTGCAATGGAGTCAAAGCTTTAATCATTGCCTGTCCTTCCTGTATGCAAACTATGCAAGTTGTGTAGGGCCCCCATTGCCCTGAGCTTTCCCGTAGCACAACACCCATGGCACATCATGAATTGTATAGTTCTGTAATCATATAGATAAGCTTATTATAGGCCAAATGCTTTTTAAAGAGCATGACAGACTAATTGAACGAAAACAGATATACTTTTTCTTAAGGCCACAGGAATGCACTCACTCTGAACACCCTTGTGTGAGCAGGTGATAGATTTGCGTCACGTGGAGAGCCAAGTCCTGCATGACGAGGCCCCCAGCGAACAGGGCAGCAGCATGGCGGGTCATGTAGTGAGTAACAGGAATCGTGGCACTTCAGGCCATGGAGGACCTGCTAACACTGATTCCTCACCCATGTACAACTTCAGCCTCAGCTTTGAGGAGCTTTCTAACGTGGGCCTGGATGAGCTTCAGAGGAATCCTAATCCTACATGGATGGTAAGTCTACTTCTGTAGCTTCTGAAGATCCGGTTCTTGTTCTCTTTTAGTGCTTGATCAAACTGATTCCTGCAATATTGCATACTCTCTACAGAACACTACACACCGCACGCCCAGCATGTCCAGTCTGAACTCTCAAGAGTCCTCCAATGAGATCTGCAAACTAACAGACAAGCAACAGGCTGAGTACCGCAATGCTTACCAAGAGTACATTGCCTCAATGTCACAGCTTGAGGCAACAGGCAGTGGGTTGGAGAAGCCTGTACAGCCCCATCCAGGCCAGTTTATGCACTCCAGCTCTGATGATAAGAATAAAGAAGGATGTGATCAAGATGGACGCAAGGCCTACTCTAAGCGAGCTGCTGGAAAGCCAGCAGTGGATGCACCTGACTATGCTTCCACTGAAGCTGCTACTTTAGACCCCATCAGTGAGGAGGATGAGAAGGTTGATCACGGCTCGTCCAAGTCCCTTCTTGGACGCAAGTCCTCTGCAGAGAAGCTGGGCCTCTTCCAGAGTGCTGACCTGAAGCTGAAGGCTGCAGGACTGCGCTACCAGAAACTGACCAGTGACGACGAAGAGTCAGAAGAGTCTGATAACACCCCCCTGATCAAGGACGGCAAGAAAGTAGAACCCAACAAGTGCAGCGAGAATGAGGATTCATCTTTAGCAAAGGGAAAAGAGTACCTCTCTGACGCCATGCTGGATAAGAAGGACTCGTCTGATTCAGGAGTCCGCTCAAATGAAAGCTCACCCAATCATTCTCTGCAAGACGAGGAGGCTGACCTGTCTCAGTCGGAGAGGACCAATCTTATAGAGCTAGACGAGGAGAGCCTAGCTCGCAAGAGAGGCCTGCCTAATAGTTTGAGTGGCCTCCAGGATCCGGCTGTTGTGCGCATGTCAATCTGCTCCGAAGACCAGTGCAGCCTCCTGGCAAGTAGCCCTGAAGAAAGCTGGCCTTCATCTAGAAGCTATAACCTCAACCGCACTCCCAGCAACAACACCCTCAACAACAACACCAATGCCCAGCAGGGGAACCGTCCACGCCAGCCAAATGAAAGTTCCAACACCACTGCCGGTGAGGTCATAGTAACCCCTAAGTCTACTCCCACCACCACGACCACCACCCCGACATCCACAGCCACCACCCATAATGAGAATGTACGTGTGGTGCACTTGAAGAGAGGCTTGAACCCTGGAGACCCACCTGAGGTCTGCACTGTGACCTCTGACACAGTGGTCTTCAGCGAGGAGCGCGAGAGCATCCTGTGAGAATCCGGACCCTGGTCTCGGCAAAGCCCTCCGTCGTACTTTAGACATGCGGTGCTCTTCTCAAGATGTAGTTGTCTGGTGTTGTGATGCATGCTCAGTGGAATGTGAAATCCTGATGGCTCGGTGATGGCTCTGTTTCAGTATTGAGTAGTAGTAGTCTGTCTACTGTAGTTTACCTACATAAATGCTGCCTACGTCATTGTTTTATCAGTTAGATTTAGAATCAACTTTAAATGTATGTAATCGTCCTTTTTGTGAACAGTATTACTGCTTTAAGCCCTTTTTTAATATTCTGAATTGGCCAAAGTGAACCTGAGCACTCAAGCCATGTACTAAAATAACACTGATAATTGTGGGCTTTAATTAAACGCATCAGTTAACTCGTAGTTACTGCAACAGAAACACTGTTTCAGATAAACTGACCCTTATGTTCATTGCTTACTCCGTTATGAAACACCGTTGTGTTGTGTTGTGTTGAGTGTCAGTTGCATGCTTCCTGTCAAAATATGAGAGGTTTTGCTTAAACTCTAAACTCAGGACTAAAACAAAAAATGAAGTCCTTCGTCTAAAGCCATCTCTTATGGCTATTGGTATTAATTGTTCTATTGATGTTGACCCAGTGTTTGTAAAGTTTAAGAAACCCTAAAAAGCATTAAGAGCAGTGTCATGCATGTGCATTAAATGTCAAAATTGATTCAACAAAAGAAGTTGCATGCACTAATCTGTAAGTTTGTCTGTTTACTTGCATTAGCTGCCTAAGACAAAGAAGTGGATGTGAGAACTGTACTGTCTAATCCACCGACTTAAATAAACTATTATGACAGCTTTCCTGCTTTATGGATCTTTTCTGCATGTTTAGAGAAATCTTGCTGTTTAACTTTAAGTAACAGGATTCGCGGTGTATTCCCGTCTTGCCCACGGTATTGCAGAGAGCCACTTCAACCCTTCCTATTATTAAGCGGTTACTGAAGATTGGGATTAATGCAATCCACATTGGGCTTTATTAACAAATCCTTAACTAACTTTACAGCACGTCTCGCATATCAAACCCAAATTCATGAAAAAAAAGGGACTGTGCATTATAATCCCATCACAGGCATTTGCACAGAGACACAAGAACCATTTTCTTAAACAGATATTGAATTTATATAGCACCGTATGGGTAAACGTTTGTGGATACCTTTAAACAGCATCCCGTTCCACATTTAGTCCCCCTTTGCTGTTTTAACAACCTTTTATGAGAAGACTTTCAACTAGATTTTGGAGAGTGGCTGTGGGGATTTGTGCTCATTCAGATTTAAGAGCATTAGTGAGGTCTGCCACAGATGTCAGGTAAGAAGCCCTGCAGCACAATCGTTCAAGTTGATCCTAAAGGTGTTCAAGTGTGGTAGAGGTCAGATCTCTGTGCATGATGCTGGAGTTCTTCTACATCAAACTTGGTAAAGCGTGTGGTCATGGAGCTCACTTTGACTTTGCTCACGGTCATTGCTGGAACATGTTTAGGCCCCTTATTTCCAGTGAAGGGAAACTGTAATGCTACAACATACAAAGATACACGATATTGTGTGCTTTCAACGATGTGGCAACAGATTTGGGAGGAACCCTGTAAGAGTGTGACGGTCAGGTGTCCACAAAACAGGCCACATAGTACATTTCTTGTGTGTACTTGTGTGTCCATGATGTATAAAATTTGGCTCTAATGCATTTTTTAAAGTGATGTTTCCCCCCCTACTTATATGTACTGTACTAAATTTCTCAACTTGTTGCCTCGAGTCAATACAAAGACAAATGGCCCATTTAGTAGTCTACATCATAATTTATTTCATATAAAAGTGCAATTTACATTATTTATAGAAAATCATTTGGCATCACTAACATCACATTCCAGCAGAATTAAAGAAAAACATCGACGCGCTTTACAGGAATGGCATGCCGTGAACCTTTACTGTTCACCCTGCTTTAACATTCATTCACATACACAGTTCATCTCATGCCCATGTAGGGATCATCAGTGCTGGGGAGCATTCTCAAAGTTCTTATACGTATTCCTGTACCAGGTAACATTCTTAATACGTGTACAAAGTTGAACTAACCCTCAGCCAGAAGCGAGTAAATGGTTACAACAAGGGTAATGGTTTTGACAGGCTATGTTAATAGAACATGATTTTAATCTCGTGATAAAACAAAACTTCTCATTGAGTCTAAAAAAACTTTAATATGTCGGTTTATATTATTTTTAAAAATAAAGCAGGCCTAAGGCTAAACTCTTCTGTATGGAGTAGAGCAGGAGATCAGCCGCAATGCCCTCTACTGGCTCAGGAATAGCTTCAGAGAAAAAAAAAATCAGTAAAAGTACAAGTGAACAGTGCTGAAAAAGTCTAACAGAACAGTTTAAAAATGGAAAAGAAGGTAACGCATTGCATGTTACAGTAAGACATTAAGCATAACAGCCAAATATGATCTGTTTGGTCCCTCAGCACTGTTGATCAGCTGAGCTCTCTGATCACACCGAGCCTGCAGTTTGACACCTTCACAAGAGGCATTTTCCCCCTTTTGTTAATTTTCTTCTCCCTCTCTCACTCTCTCTCTCACTCTCTCTCTCTCTCACTCTCTCTCTCTCTCTCTCTCTCTCACTCTCTCTCTCAACTGGTTCTCTCAGTCCTGTAACAAGGTCTTCCTTTGGAAGAAAGGTCGTGTATGGCCTGCAGATAAATATAAATCAGACATACAGAATGGTTTTATCTCCGTTCGAGGGAAATCCGTGTCAGTCAAGACGAAGTCCAGGCGAAAGTACACGGAAGGTTAACAACAACAAAAAGAGGGTCCTGTTTTTGCTCCAGAGAAACACCTGCAAAATAGTCAGAGAGAGAGAGAGAGACAGAGAGACAGAGAGAGACAGAGAGAGACAGAGAGAGCGAGAGAGAGTTAGAGAGAGAGAGAGAGACAGAGAGACAGAGAGAGAGAGAGAGAGAAAGTGAGAGAGGCGTGCTTAGAGAAGGAGGAGGTAGAGAACTGGGCCCACAGGCACCACAGAGGAAGCCGCGGCACTCATTTTCTCTCCCCTGAGCAATCCCACAGAACCTGTACCATGGTCTTAGGACATCCTGACTTGTATAAATTTAAAAAATCCGTCCATGTATAAACCGTCATAATATAAACACAACAGGTCCTTAAAAACTGGGTCCATGCAAGTACCATAAAGCAGCCTAGGCTTATGCGTACAGCTTCTACAGCTTCTGCACCTATACGCAGGACTGCATATTTAATTTAAAAAAATGATTCGAAATTGCATTCATGTATAAGCTATAACACTGAAACCACTGTGAAAAGGTGTGTCTTACCGCTTCAGATCGTTATCTGGTCATCTGTATTCATTCCTCTTGCAAAGTGGCTTATCTGGAGGGGGGGGGGGACACACACAACACACAGAAATAAACTGTCCTTAAAGCAATACGGTCCACATATATGTGCTTGTGACAATCTGCATGCATCAAGCACATGCCATCATCCTTTATACGGTTAGGCTTACAGGCTTGTCCTGCACCTGACATAGTTTTCTTGATGTTGCATGACCCAGAGTTAATTTCGACGTAAAACCTGCACATGCACAAAACCAGCTTGGCTACACCATGATACATGTTGATATTGTAGATGCTTCGAGATACTCTCACACCCTGTTGTTGAGATTTACATCTCGCTCAAGTGCAAATTTCTGGGTTGTTCAGGCTACTTGTACGTTTTATTTGCATAGTAATCGGTTATGCAGTGGGAACAAAAATTTATTTTCCAACACTTAGAAATGACACTTAGTACAACCTATTTAATATCATAAACACTGATAAACAGCTAGGGGGATTATACTATAGAGATGTCAGATTTTTAATAACAGCACATGACTTCAAAGCTTGAGCACTGTACAGTACAGAGACACAGAGTGGTTGTGTATTAGTTAACTAACTATAAGTAATGCTAAATATATTGTTCATGCACCTTTTTTTTGTTGCACAGAATAGCTCACTCTTGCATAAATCATCTTTATTAGTCGTACACGTTCTGTATCATATAAACACGTTATTTCTGACGGGTGTGCACGTCTTTTCTCACCTTGCTCTGGATGATGACTAAATGCAAAAGTCTATAAAGCAACACCTGGTTTGTGGGAAGCCTGTTACCCCGTGCAGGACACACGGCAGTGTGCGTGTGTGTGTGTGTGTTGGATTCAAGCATGCATATGCATATGCATATTATGTGCGTCTTGTTGAACGTGTGCAATTGCGCAGGCGTTAATCAGACACGTTAGTCTTTACCTGAAAGGGGCTGATTTCGGGGTCGGAACTGGAGGCACTGCCGGCCTGGGCAGGACGCCGCTGCGGCTGTGGACTCGCGTTGGCCGTGCTGGAGTCCAGAGCGATCTGGAGGTCCAGGATATAATCGATGACATGCTGCAGGATCTCCATCTTACTGACGCTCCGGTCCTGCGGCAGGCTGGGCACCAGCTCCTTCAGGCGGCTGTAGCAGTCGTTCATGTCGCACAGCACGCCGAGCGGCTCGTCCCACGCGCTCTTAGCCCTCCAGATCCCCAGATCCTGCGTGTGAGAGCTGACGTGAGTCCTTCGCATCGGGAGCACTGGACTGATCGCCTTCATGGTCACCTGCGTCCTGCTCGGCAACAAAAGCTGGAGGGTCGGTTCCGTCTCGGAGATCTACTCCACAGCGCGCTGCATCGCTTTATATACGGGTTATATAGCGAACGGGCCGGGCTCGTGATCAGGGATGAAGAATACAGCGGATTGGTCCATGCCGCAACGTCAATCAGGGTGTCCGCGCAACCTCATTGGTTCCTCAAACACCCGCCTACAATCCGCTGTGTGCTCTCGTCGTGCTGATGACCTGGCTTCGAGAGCGCGCTCTTGAAGCACTGGGAGAGCACGAAGTGGGAGACGTTTCCCAGTGTAACTCAGTCAACCAGTGACGTGTGTTTTACACACGCACAGCCAAAGGCTTTCGGATGTAATGTGCGCACCTACCGAATGCATCTGCAGCACTGACATTACGCACGATCATTTCCCTTAAATGAGAATAAAACAGAAAGTCTCAGTTTGCATTTGTTGCATATTTATAATCGAAGTCTAGACGAAGAGTCAATAATCGTAAAGTGCAAAAAGCACGCTTTTAACCTATTGGTGTAGGATTTCATGAATTTTCATGAATGCATGTGTAAACTGAAGTGTAAAGCTGCTTCAGAGGGAAGAATTTGTGTTTAGGAGCTGCTTGGAGAGTCACTGTAGCTTTAAATGAAACATGTATGTGCATCAACTTATCACACAAAATGATTTTTTTAAAAAAAAACAGCTTAGGTAAGTCTCTCTCTCTCTCTCTCTCTCTCTCTCTCTCTCTCTCTCTCTCTCTCTGGGTCACATACTGCCGTCTCTCTGGCGCCAGCCTCGTGACGTCATCCATTCATAGTCCTTCCAGTGTCGAGCACGATCCCGAACAACACACCAGCACACTGCATGCTATGCCCATGTAGTGCACATAGGGGAACCTGGATCTTTTGACCTGGCTCTTCACCGAACACAACACACACACTGGAAACTGTGATGCTCCATGAGAGCATGCTTTTATACACCAGCATAATGCATTTACAGATCATGCTATACACACATGAAGTTGTACCCTTGTCACACAACATGTTATCAAGTGCTTTCTGACCTTTTCTTCCTGATATGCTGTAAACAAAGGATGTTGTGTAACCTAACACGATTCAATAGCATCCCTTGAACCATCATATGAAACTCAAGCCTCTCAGGTGTTCCTTCTCTGGTCCATATTGAATGGAACGTGGGCCACATGGTGTAGGCTTTCAGGATAATAGACTTTTTTCCCTTCAGCTGTTTCTGAAAGGTGTGAGAAGGAGAACACTTTTTTTTTTCTTCCTGCGTCCAGGGTTCACGAAGCGCACACTCTGCCACTCAGCACAGGTGGCCAGATCTCTTGTCCGACTCCACCCAGGGAAAGCTCCTTGAAGCCTCCAAAAGGAAGAAACACTTTTTACATATTGAAGAGTGTGTTTATTGTTATAATCTATAATCTGTCAGTGGTGGATTGTCCATAGAGGCATACAAGGCAGAGCTCCACCATGTATATCGACCATCAACAAATGCTCATTTTCATAAAGTCCTCATTCACAAGTCCATTCATTCATTCATTCATCGTCTTCCACTTTATCCCGCTAGTTGGGGTCACGGGGGGCTGGAGCCAATCCCAGCGTCATTGGGCGAAGGTGGGGTACACCATGGACAGGTCACCAGTCCATCGCATGGCCAACACACACTCACTCACACCTACGGGCAATTTTAGAGTGAACAATCAACCTAACATGCATGTCTTTAGACTGCGGGAGGAAACCGGAGTGATTATTAAAAAATGTGTATATTCATCAGGACAATTTTTCCGTGAGTAAACACTGATGTAACTTTTTTTGGAAGGAGTCTCCAGTGTCAGGGCTTTGTAACAGTCAGAGGTAAGGCTGTTCTTTTAAGTGTTCCATAGTGGGAAAGACTTCACGACAGAGACGTCTCAGTAACATGGCAAGCTGTATTTTCTTGATTTATTAGCATAGCGAGAGAAAGATTCATGTCTGGCTCATTGTTTATACGTGACAACAGGAAGTAAATTGTTTTGCAGGCATTCTACAATATAAAAAATAGCTACGAATGGATAAAAAGTACCACTTGCTATTCATAAATAAAATTGCAGTCCTCAGATATATAGGAGCAACATGCAGAAGAGGAACTAGTTCAATACTTCATCTTGATTAATCATGACAAAATAAACATCTCACAATCTGAAAAACAGCATTTTTCCTGTGAAGAATTAATAAACCTGGAAATTGTGTGACCATAAAAATGCATTATTGTTGCCTTTTGCTAAAACTAGTTAATGTAATGTAAACTGTAATTGAATAAATCATACATGTAGACTTATTAGAAAAAAAAACGAAGTGAATTTGACTTGCAATCTCATTGACCTTATTGACCTCATTGACTTACTGTGCTGGTAGAAAGTGTGTGAACCCTTTACAATTCTCTGTATTTCTGCATAAATTTGACCTGAAATATGACTTCATCTAAGTCTTAAATCTGGATAAAGAGAACACAATTAAACAAATGACACAAAACAACATTTTAGCTTTTACATTTATTTATTGAGCAAAATTATACAAGATTAAATATGATTGTTGGAACAATCAGTTGTAGCTTTAAATGGCCAAATAGTAATGCAAAAAGTTCAGAATTGAAAAATGGACTTAGACACCCATTAAGGGTGTGTTTTGCATACACAAAGTCTGTTTTCCCCCCTCAAAAGTAATTCTTGAAATTCTTGTTGGTGGTGTATTGGCTAGATAAAATAAAAAAAATTATAAAAACATATAGATAAATATAGCTAAATAGCTAAAATAATATACAGTATTTGTTATCGACTGTATCTGTGATACATGTATATATGAAATATGTATATATAAAATGTATGTGTAAAATGTATATGTAAATATAATGTACATATACTTATTTATTGAGCAAAATAATCCAATGTTAAATATGCTTTTTGGAAAAAGTAAGTGTTCGTTTGTTTTCAGTTACTGGTGTGACCCCCTTGAGTAGCAAAAACTTCAATTAAATATTTCCAGTAACTTGTGATCAGTCCTGCAGTACAGGTTGGAGAAATTTTGGCCCATTTCTTCTTACAAAACTGCTTCAACTCAGTGATGTGGTGGGCTTACTTCCAGTAACTAATTTTTCAGGTCCTTTCACGACATTTCTATTGGGTTACAATAAATTTAACAATGTTAACTTTTTTCTGCTTTGACCATTTCTTTGTAGACTTACTTATGTGCTTAGGGTCGTTGTCTTGCACTTGTTAATTGTATCTTAGAGATAAAGGCCTGGATGTTACAGAATTTTGTTTTCCAGCTCAATGAGGATACAGTATTGATCACTGGTTCAAAGATTCTGAGAGAGAAACTGGCCCAAAAACTAAATACACTAGGACTTAACCCAAGTCAAGAAGCAAGAAATCTAGGAGTGATTTTTGACCCATTTGTCACAAAAACAGCATTTTATCACTTCAAGAGTCTCCAGTGTGAAGCTGTTTCTCTCTCTGAGTAACACAGAGAGACTAATACATGGTTTTACAACTAGCAAGCTAGATTCTTCCTTCTGGTCTAGTCTACTAAGAATACAATAAATCAGCTACAATTAATTCAGAAATGCTGACTAAGACCACAAGGAGTGCACACTTTATGCCTATTTGAAAGTCTTTACTCTGGTTACCTGTTGACTTTCATAATCTTTTATTGGTTTATGACAGAGATGTGGTCTTCAGAAAGACAGGCTATATTCGTTGGAAAGTAACTGGAAAGCATAAATTGGAAAGTGTAAACTGGAAGGCATAAATTTTGTCTTTATGCTTGTGTGTGATTTTAGAGAGTCATATTGTCTCAAGCAGAGCAGCTGGCAGGTGTGTGAGAAGGTTACACATCTATAATGCCAACATATTGAATCCCACCGACATTGCTGGCTTGCGGCTCACATACTCGCTTGCTTTCAGTGTGAGAGATGCCTGAAGCATGAGTTCACAGGACAGGTGCTGTTTGCTGCACGGCCTCATAGCAGTGCTGAAACATCAAAGTCTGGAAGCAGTGAGAATTGGACAGGATTTCTGATCTGGCTTAAGTCCTGCTCCTGGCTCCTAGGTGTTTAAAACACACTGAGGGTATGTGAGGAGGACAGAAACTCAGTTTGCTTGGAGAACTTTGTGTGGAATTAGAAGAGGTCGCACCAGTCTGTTAGTAAAGAATGGAGGCCCTGCAGGTTTGAGTTGCACACACACACACACACACACACACACACACACACACACACACACACACACACAC
>JAOVVH010000010.1:20337876-20360064 GCA_028566435.1 Scorpiodoras heckelii
AGGCCCTACACCATACTAATAAATTATTGTGGTCTAAAACCAGGTGTTTCAGTTTCATTGTCTAACCCCTGTAGATTCATCTGTAAAAAGTGCTGTATCTGTGGACTCCTGAGTAGCACAACACAAAAGATTTCACCCTATGCTGGGAAGACTGAGAGTTTGTGAAAGGGGTGGAAACCCCTTGGATATTGTCCAATGCCCGGCCTCTGTGAGCTTATGTATGTAGAAGAGGGCAGATGGAACTTTCCTCCTAATGCTTTACAGTGATTTGTGACACAGCATGAACAGATCGGTTGGCTTCAAAAAGAAACACATGCTAGCCTTCATCCTTCCTGGTTGATAGCTGTTGTATGAAAGGTTGATAGAATTGAGAGATCATACAGAGGAGGAAAATATACAAATATACAAATGGCACCTTTAAATGGATATGTTTTATTATCACAGAATATGTAATACTGGCCCGTGACCCTGGGGACAGGACTAAGCAGTTAAGAAGATGAGTGAATGAATGAATGTAGTACTGGAAGCTCTTTCAGCACTTGATGGTTCCTCCTCTTTACTGAATAGCTGTTCTTAATGTAGTCTGTGAACAGACATAGGAAATGAAAACATTGTGTGCAAGCAATGTGAATACGCAACATGTTCCTTCAACGCACTTGAGTCAGTGTCTTCACTGAGATGTGGGTTGAGAAGACAGAAGCAGACTCAAAATGTGCCATCTGTCCTGAAGAACATAATGTCTCCTACTATTTGACTGAATTTGTCTCGCAAGTATGTCCTTTTCATAAGAACTGCGTTCAGTAGCTTGATTTGTTTAGGAGTATGAAGTGACCTGGACTGAAGGAACATGTACAGTACAATGTAGAGCTGATGAAGAGATGGGAATGTCTCATCATGATGTTATCATGACAAAAGTACATACTGGGTGCTGTGAAAGCACACATGAACCACATGTGTCATCATGACACATACACACACACCCAGACGTCAGGGCTCAAATCCACCCTCTTAGATGGGACACAGTGACCATCCGCAGTGGTGATGCTATCTCAGCCCAGTATGGGGTGATCTGACTTTTTAGCCAACCAAATTGCTTAGTCTGGTTTATAAAAGAAGAAATGATAGATGATTATTCAAACCTATGACTCAGATGATGATGCATTGCTCAGTGCACAGCTCATCTGCCTTCAATGTCTATTGAAAAGACATTTATTTTTCCTCTATCCTAGTTCTGGGGCAAGCATTTAGTAGACGTGTTTAAATGATTTGATTTGTTGTGTCTCTATTGTCATAGGATCATATACAGTATATAGTCAGTATTAAACCGTGTTATATAATTATGCAATAAAAATAAGCATTTAATATGCTAATTATTATTCTTATGGAACATAACACACAAGAGATACAATCAATTAGGAGCCATGTTCAAGGGCACAACACAGAGGTTTCAACTGACAACATAGCAATCACAGGCTCAGAGCTTTACAGGAAAAGCTTCACCCTGAAACACATTAAAATGGTTCATATTGAAACATTTATGATCTGTTTAACAATTCTGGTGCGAATTGGTTTGTTGCTGCTGTATTTTCATTATTCCAGTGAGATGTTAGCGGTCATGTGCTTCGCTGACGTCACAGAAGTTTATATCGCTAGCACAGTTACAATGGCATCTAACAGGAATGACATTTTTATTTTATTATCTCAAACATATGTGATACCTTATGCGTGGTATTAATGTCATATTAATAAGAAATACAGGAAATGTTGAACGCAAAGTTTCTGAATGCAGCTCAGCTTTTCGAAGCAGTTGTGCTGAGCTACAGGACAGACAAACGCTATTGCTCTCATGACAGTATGAGCTTGAGTTGAAACTTTGGAAGCACTTTGGAGGTAAGGCCTACACCCCACTGGTGGTCCTATCAGCAATGTAATATATGAAACCCTTAACCACAACCGCAAATATAGTCCAATAATATGCAGGAACGGAGTTTAAACTAAAAGAAAGTTAACTCAGAATTTCATTAGGAAGTAAATCTTAGACATTTAACCATTAAAGTTCATGTGTTAATTATAAAGATTGGCTTTTTCCTTTAACCACTGAACTACCATGCATCGGCAAACTCTCTGTGTACTCTCTCCAATTACAGAGAAGCTGAATCAATTAGGAACATTAGCATGAATGAGGAAATAGCCTATTGTTGCCACATCTTGGCAAGGCAAGAGACCTTAAATGAAGAGAGACATAAGGAGAGAAATATCACCTCACACCACTGAAAGCAAGAAAGCGCCAAGATGCTATTTTTCTACCACAAACCAGTAGGAGAGACAGCGATCAGGCCAAAAGCTCTGAAACGGCCCAGCCACGCTGTGCTATTATAAGAAGCAATAAAAAAGAGAAGGATTATGTACAGATGTGAGTTCCACAATGGATTTTACAGTGCTTCCTCTGCTTGTGTTTGAATAGCCTGTGATAGATATGAGAAGTTCCAAAGCTCATATACAAATCCCATTTCCAGAAACGTTGGGACAGTTTCTAAAATGCACTAAAAACTAGTTTGTTAAATTGCTTGAATTTTATATAACTGATAAAAGTATAAAGAAAACATTTTCAGTGTTTTCACTGCCAAATCTAATTGTATTTTTTAAGTATAAAAATGTAGAATGTGATGTCTTCGACACACCCAAAAAAAGTAGGGACAGAGGAAAAATAAGTCTGAAATGATTAGACAAGTAACACTGTTTTGGTTTGACAATTAACACTTTAACTGGTAACAGGTGAGGTCATCAAGACTGAGTATAAAAGGAGCATCCACCAACGGCTTAGTTTTTGCATGCGAGGATGGGTCGTGGTTCACCACTTTTTGTGACAAACTTCATGAGAGAATTGTCAGTCAGTTCAAATACAATGTTTCTCAGTGCAAGATTGCAAAGAATTTAAGTCTTTCACCATCTACAGTTCATAATATCATGAAAAGTTTCAGGGAGTCAGGGGAAATCTTGGTGCATGAAGCCCATGGGTGGAACTGCTGCTGAATGTGTGTGACCATGGAGTACTTTGGAAAATCATTGTCACTTAACACAGTCTGCTGCTGCATCAAGAAATGCAACCTGAAAAATTATTATGCAAAGAGGAAGCCATGTATTAATTTTGTGCAGAAACACTAGTCAGTTGTCTCTACTGAAGTCATCTGAGATGCACAGAAGGACCGTGGAAACATGGTCTGTGCTCAGACGAGTCCATGTTTCAGCTTGTTTTTGGGAAAAAAATGGACATTAGAAAGTGCCAAAGATGAAAAAGACCATCTAAACTGTTACCAACAAGAAGTGCAAAAACCAGTATCTGTGATAACATGGGGGTGCATCAGTGCCAGCAGCATGGGTGATCTGCATAAATGTGAAGGTGCCATTGATGCTGAAGCATATACTGGTATTTTGGAGGGACATATGCTGCCATCAAGATGACGTCTTTTACCAGGAACTCCATTTCTCTCTTTCAGCAGGACAATGCCAGGCCTCATTCTGCACAAGTTAATATAGCATGGCTTGACAGGCCTGCCTGCAGTCCAGATCTGTCTCCTAGTGAAAATGTATGGAGCATCATGAAGAGGAGAATCAGACAACAGTGACCACAGACAGTTGAGTCTTGTATACAGCAAGAATGGGCAACAATCCCAATTGCAACACTGCAACAATTAGTATCTTCAATTCCCAAACAATTAAAACATATACTTAAAAAAATAATGTGACCCAGTGGTAAACATTCCTCTGTCCCAACTTTAAAAAAAAAAATTAAGTTCTTCATTTAAAACACTGATATTCTTTTCATTGTCCTTTTGCCAGTTAAATAAAGGTTCAAGTGAATTAAAAAATGACAGATTTCAGTTTTTATTGCATTTTTTAGAAAGTGTACCAACTTTTTGGAAATGGGGTTTGTACTGTGTTATTGTCAAGTTGTTGCTTTGGAAACTGTTTGAGTCTGTCTGAGTAGAATGTACAGATATACAAAATAAAGGACTAAAATGCTGCTACATTGCAACTGTCAGCAAGCGGACAAATAGCATTCTGTAGAAAATTAGGTGAAAATAGACCAACATATTGATGTTTAAACCAAAAACTCAGAAATTAATCCAGAAGTTTACATATTGATTATAAGTAATGAGATGCAAGACATTCAGGGTGGATTTTTCCTTTAACCACTGAGCCTCTCATTTGAAAACAGACCTAGGCCAAGAATGTTTACCCTCGTCAGTACATTCAGAAGATGTAAATATGGATCACATAAATATACAGTTGTGGTTGGAAGTGTACATATACACTCATCATGGACATGAATGACATGACAATATTGGGCTTTCAGTGATTTCTTTGAACTGTTCTTTTTCTGTGGTGGAATGTGTGTACAACCTAAATGTTAAACTCTAGAAGTTTTTATTTTTGGGGGGGTTTCTGAAGTCAAAACACAGTCAAAATTTATACATACAACACACCTAATATTTGGTTAAATGGCCCTTAGCAAGTTGCACATTGAGCACTTGCTTTTGGCAGCCATCAGCAAGCTTCTGTCATTATTTTGTTTGGATATCTGACTGCTCTTCTTGGCAGAATTGGTAGAGTTCAGTTAAATGTTGGTTTCCTGGCATGGACTTGGTTTTTAAGCACAGTCCACATGTTTTTGATAGGGTTGAGGTCAGGATTTTGGGAAGACCTTTCCAAAAGCTTAATGTTAGCTTGCTTTATCCATTCCACAACCAGCTTTGATGTGTTTTTGGGGTCATTGCCCTGTTGGAATACCCAATTGTGTCTAAGTTTCAACCGTCTAGCTAATGTTTAGGGTCATGCAAAAGAATTCTGAGGTAATTTTCCTTCTTCATTATTCCATACACTTACCTACTGTGCAAGGTGCCAGTTCCAGTACCACTGTACCAACAGTTGGTACAGTGTACTTTGGGTTGAATGCCTCACCTTTACTTCTCCAAAGATACCGTTGATCATTGCAGCAAAACAACTCACTTTCCTCCAGAAGGCTTTATGTTGTCCACATGGTCAGCTACAAACTGTAGTTGAGCTTGCAGATGACAATTTTGAAGGAGGGGTTTCTTTCTTGGACAGCACACTCAGTTCATTTTGATGTAATACTTGGTTGGCTGTAGGCATTGACATGGGCGTTCTAGCAGCTTCTGTTTCATGGTAGGCCTGTGCCTTGGTGGTTCTTGTGTTGTTCCTGACCGTCCAATTAATTTTCATCTCAGCCATGGCAAAGTGGCTACACCTGCCAATAACTCGTACTTGCACACAATTGTTTGATGATGTTGGGATCTGCAGTTGTTTAGAAATGGCTCCAAAGAGACATTCCTGACTTGTGTAAAACTACAATTTCTCAGATCTGCACTGAGCTCCTTGGACTTTCCCCACTGTTTTGGTCAATTCAATGAGTGCTGTCAAACAACCCATTTTTATGTTCTGCACCAGAAAAAGAACAGCTCAGAGAAATCACTGAAAGCCCAATATTGCCATGATATTCATGTCTAGGATGAGTGTCTGTAAACTAACCATAACACAATTGGCTTTTATATTTCATGACACAGTAACACTACCTTTTGTTAAATCCTGACTCCAATTTTCCATAAATTTTTTAGGCCTGTTTCTTAAAGAAACATGCCAAAACTACTGTTACAATGGCAGTGTTCACACTCAGATTAAATTCTCTGAAATTATTACACACTTTATATTTAGGGTGACTTTCAGAGTGCATCTAATGAAATATTCATTAATACAAAAGTCAATCCATTAAATGCAAGAAACATAAATAATCCCAATAATTGTCATTAGATGATTATGTAATAATTCTAGCATTCCTAGTTGTAGACTCTACATCTAAAGAACATGTGATATGCATTACCATACTTCCTGTTCTTTCCTTCTCTCCATTCCTATTCCTACATGTGCCACGCTTGACAATTTGCAGGGTGACCACTGAAATGGCATTTGCTTCTCTGATTGAAAGCTTTTCCGTTCCAGCAGCTTAGATGAGTGAGCTCAAACTTCAAGCCGTATGCTCTTGAGTGAAGGTTGCAATCAGGTTGGTTGGATGAGAGTCTGTGGGCTAATCAAGAACCTGCTCAGCTTCATTTGGGTTCGTGGGGGATAAGTGGAGTCTTACTTGCACAGCTACTTACTTACTTGCAGCTAACACTCTAGATCTGCCTGTTGATGTTGGCAGAGGCCCTTTTGAGCCGGATTCCTGAGGTCCACAGCATGCACAGAGCAGACTCTATATCTGTTCTTAATCACAGCTGCAGAGGAAAGCCCCTGCTTGGTAAAACTCGTGTCAGTGCAAAATCCTCCTCTGATCTGAGCATCTCAAATGACCTCAGAGAGACAAATGAGAAACATGTCAGTACAGCTGCACTGCAAGGAGTTGCTGTTCTCCTCTACTCTCTCCTATGTCCTCACATAGCTTATGGAAATGGAAAGTAATAAGTACACGAGAAGAAGAAATGCTCTCTCATCCTCCATCTACTCTGTGGATCCCATATTACAAGAACTGCATGAGCTGAATTGGCCTATCGACTTGCCATCTTGCTATTTGTGCATCATTACCATTAGCTCAACATCCCGTAGCATGCTATTTAGTCTGTAGGAAGTATGAAGTGCAGGTGTGTAGTTAGATTTGAGGATTGTGCTCACAAGAGGGGCTCCAGCGCTAATGAGTGATAATAAGCATGCAGGTGTTCTACCTACTGAGTAAGTGGAAACAACAGCACTCAAAGAGGTTATGCAGGATCAGGCAAAAATAATCTTGTTTTTGTCTAACAGCAGAACAAGACCTACATAAAGTGCTACTACCCTTGGTTATAAATGACTGAAAAAGTAAATGATAAAGTATACAATGGTTCTAGTTCCACCTACTCTAATTAAGGCTTGGAGAGGAGGAAGGTAAGGGTTGGAGTCAGGCGTCTGAATACTGCTATCCCCTGGTCTTTAATTACATGTAGAGCAAGGACTGTTCTTCGCTGGCAGGAAATGAAGCATTAACATTTTAAATGATCTGCATAGGGTTCAGAGGTCTTTGTAGTGATTGGGAGATGGGCAGCAGGATGCATTTTGCATGCAAAGCGAGCACAGTGCACATGACAATGTCACATTTAGCATCGACACCCTGGAAACGGCATGCCAAGTAAAGGAGAGAGTCAGAGCTGCAGCTCAGAAAGGCTTCAATCCTTTTAGCAAACATTCAGCAGCAATATGGAGATAATTACAGTGGAAATGTCATGGTTTTATCACAGCCCTACACAGATAAGCAATTCATTCAGAATGAGTATGTGACTGTTTTTAAATGGGTTCACTTACACCCACATCACACTAAATGTATTTTTTTTAAGCAGGCTTCTTCACACGGCTTTACAGTCTACACAGGTTTTAGAAAGTTACCTGTCAAGAAATTCTTAAAGTAAAGGTTCTTCTAAAAATAACAGTAATGAGCAGGAAATATTATCAAACTAATTTAGAATTGCCTTTAAAACGGGATCAGTGCTCTTAGGTGTGCATGCAATATTATGAGGAAATGGTCTGGAAGGACTGGACTTTTCCTTTCACTTGCTTCTGCCTCTGCAAGACCTGTCAATTCTTTAACATGTAAGGTTTATGTTTCCTAAAGGAGTGCTACATGGAATCCTGTCTGATTAGAAAACACGTGTGTAGGATCCTACGCAGGATATTTAAGGTTCCTATGAGAGGGACAGACAGAGCAAAAAATTTACTGTGTACTCTCTTTAACTCTTATTTGACTGACAAAATGGTCTTTTCTACTGAAAGACCAATACAAAATGCAAAGAAAATATCATGCAGATGAATACAAAGCTAAATTTGGGTGCTTAAATGTTTACATTGTACTGCATATGAAACTGTCCCTGTTATGCATTTCTTAAAGTAATTTTCATTGCATGTATATATTATGTTAATTGCACAGTAGACAAGGTGTGAACTCAAATATAAATACAGTTTGCTGCGTAAAGGGTATAGGACAATATATAGACATTAAAAGCATATAGCAAAGAATTGTTTTATAAAGCACAGCATTTTATACTGTATATGAGTCATTTAAGACTTAAAGAGGAGGGGACGCCATACTGCAAATTTGAAATACTCATACTGTACTACTATTAGTCAGGTTCTCAACACAGACCACACGAACATATTCATGGACGTTTACTGAGCTTGACATTAGTCAAATCCCTGATTAAACTATACTGTGAAAGTAAGCATCATATAAAGATATACACGTAGAGTTAAGATGCCGACGGTGTGACTATAGGCAGTTTTGAAATCGAGTACATTTTAGCTTCTGCTAAAGAAACCCAAAACGAAAGAAACAAATGGTTGATATTTATGATAAAGTCAAACATATTACAAGAGAGTGACAAATAAGATATATTGTATTTATGTATGGATGTGTAGGGGGAGTGGCATTACTGTAAATTAAAAGGTTTTGCACGGTAAAATAAAAAAGGAAAATAAAGGAACAAAAGCAATAGCTTTAAGTCTTGACCAGTAAACAGCAACAGGACTATAGCAATATCATAACACTGATATGATAAAAGTGAATCTGAACTGGGTGTACAATTGTTTTCCAGCTATCAGAGAACATGTTCTCTAATACATTTGACAGGTTCTAAGAAGCACAAGCTGTAATGTTACAGAAATAGCATTATACTTTATATAGACAGTGGTATGTGGAGTTCAGGTGTTTCAGCCAGACCTATTGCTAACAGGTGCATGAAATCAAACATACAGCCATGCAGTCTCCAAAACAGACAAATATTGGCAGTAAAATGGGTCATACCAAAGAGCTTGGTGACTTTAAACACCGCACTGTCATAGGATGCTACTTTTACCAAGTCAGTTTGAGAACTTTCTGCCCTGCTAGAAGTGCCCTGGTCAACTGTAAGTGCTATTATGGTGAAATGGAAGTGTATAGGAACAATAACAGCTAAGTAATAAAGTGGTAGACCAGGCAAACTCACAGAGCAGGACCACCGAATGCTGAAGCAGGTAACATAGTAAAAAATGCATATCTGCTGTTGCATCATTGACTACAGAGTTACAAACTACCTCTGGGAACAACATCAGGTGAAAGTACTGAGTTGGGTGAAGTGTAATGTTAATGCTATAACATACACAGGTATTTTAGACAGCTGTATTTGCTGGGGAAAACCCACATATGAGCGTGATAGCCACGTGTCCACATACTTTTGGTTATATAATGTTCTTTTGGCAGTATAGTATAACCTGAAATGTTTAGAAACAACAAGATTGTTGAGTGTTCATGGAGACTAAAGTTTCTTGAACTGTAACATGTAGGGAAAAAATGATTATTAGCTGGGTTGTCATCACCCTCTACTGCTTTCTTCTACTTCACAAGCATGATAATGAGGATAATTATTACTGGTGAGCTCTGAGACTGGGGAAGGCCATCTTGAATAATTCTCAGCAATGTCTCAGTCATCTCTTACTCTTCTCCTCTATACAAACTTACCAAATACCATTAAAAAGGTACAAATTCAAATATATTTGCATTAAAATATATGTGTAATGTGGTTAGTCACTCTGGATCAAGTTTATTGGTTGAGTCATCATTCTTGTGAGATGCCACTGGCTGTCTGCTCCTCTGACCTCACTTATGTGGTATTTTGGATATACTAATACCATAGCAACATGTCAACAGATTCAAACTGGACAGAGTATGACATATAATTAGACACAAATAAGATACAAGTGCTAATAAACAGTATATTACTTCAGCTTTCACTCCTGTTGATGCACGGAGCAGCCATATTGGATTTGAGGTAAGGGATAGTTAGATTCCTCCTAACTTCCAGTTAAAATTTCTGACTGGGAACTCATACTTCCCAGATCAAATAGAATGCACCGTGAGTAAAAAGAATAAATCCCACTACTACCACTATCAGCAGGTAGTCGAATGGTATCGTGGGTAAGTATTAACCAAAGCCAAAATAGTTCAGCATGTTGATGGAAGTCATTTAAACTACAAAGGTCAACTGAGAATTTAATTACAGAACGAACCTTAGACAACACTAAAGATCGCTGAAGATGTTAATCATAATGATTAATATGCAAGTCGTTCAAATTGGATGTCTTGCGTCAACCTTCATAAATTTCAAAACAAATTAAATCATGCAATACATACAAGGTTGCAAGTGTGCCATGTCAGTGTATTGCAGTGTAAGGCAGATCCCTGAGCAGGCAGGAAGTCCTAGATGTGAGATGCAGTCCTTCATATTGCCACATGCTGATTGAAAAGAGGAATGAAAAGCACTCTAGAGAGAAAAGTTTTCACTTGTGAAAGTGAAATTGAATGCTTCATGGGAGGCATGTGTCCTGATTGGAGGTGGTGTGGGGATGGAGGTGGGGTAAATGCTCTATTTCCTTGATTACCTTGAAAACATGGTACATATCAGAGATAATGAGGAGGGGTATATAGCTGATCTCTATTTCTTTGAGAGAGGTGATAGCATTCAGTCACCTGCTGTGCCATCATTGTGGCTCCTTCACATTTCTCATCCTGACAGTGGTGATCAGAACAACAATAACACTGTAATCAGCTGTGTAAGCTTTCATTTAAAGCAGTAAGGTGGAAATTGGACATGATCCTTCCACAAGAAATGAAAGCCCAGGTTGAATTTGCACTGACACAGTAATAAAAATGATACTACAGGGAAATTGATAAGGAGTCAAGTGACTGGGTTGGATGGATTCATTTATTAATCTAGCACCCTATGCACTCTGACATAAAGAGCAAATACATGAATATGTGCATATGTGTGACATAGTAATGCATTAAAATGTAAATGTATACACTGATCAGCCAGAGCAAGTGTAAGGATCTGAGCAACTTTGACAATTGCCAAACTGGATCAGAGCATTTCCAAAACAGCAGGTCTTATGGAGTGTTCCCAGTAAACAGTGATTAGTAACTACCAATAGTGGTCCAAGGAAAGACAACTGGTGAACTGGCAACAGTCCCATGGGTGCCCAAGGCTTATTAATTTGCATGCGGAGCAAAGGCTAGCCCATCTGGTCAGATCCCACAGTAGAGATACTGCAGTACAAATTGCTGGAAATGTTAATGCTGGTAATGATAGAAACTGTCAGAACACACAGTGCATCACAGTTTGCTGCGAATATGGCTGTGTAGTTGCAGAACGGTCAGAGTGCCCAGGTAGAGTGCTGAAAGCGCCTACAAAGGGCATGTGAGTATCAGAACTGGACCACAGAGCAATGAAATAAGCTGGCCTGGTCTGATGACTGATATTTTCTTTTGCATCATGACAGCTGGGTGCATGTGCATATATGCCTGTTCTGTACCTGGGGAACAGATGGCACTATGTGAAGAAGGCATGCTGGTGGAGGCAGTTTGATGTTCTGGGCAATGTTATGCTGGGAGAACTTGGGTGCTGGCATTAATGTGAATGTTACTTTGACCTGGAGAGCCTACCTAATGGCAGTGTCCTCTTACAGCACAATAATGCTCCCTGCCACACTGCAAAAATTATTCAGGAATGTTTGAGGAACAGGGCAAAGAGTTTGAGGTGTTGGATTCCAAATTCCCCAGATCTCAATTCAATCAACCATCTGTGGGATGTGCTGGAAAAGCAAGTCCAATCCATGGTGCCAGCTACCACAGCACACCTTCAGATGTCTTGTGGAGTCCATGCCTTGCTGGGTTAGAGCTATTTTGGTGGCATAAGGGGGACCTACACAATATTAGGCAGGTGGTTTTAATGTTATGGCTGATTGGTGTATGTATGCTGGCTGCAGTGCACCTTGTGGAGTTCCCTGACCTGAACCTTTACACACTATAAATGTTGCATGTTTTGGTAAATCTAATATATTCGCTGAATAATGTGAGGAGCGTATCACTAAGACCAACAAACCTGCATGAACCTTGTTTCTATCTCATGGTTCAACTCAAATGCAGATGGAGAACATTGATTGAGCTACAAGAATTGGCAATAACACCATGATCTTTATGATTGCATGCATATCAGAGAAAATAAAGCAGTGAGCAAAAGATGATCCAAAGGCCCTTTGAGTCAACATTGCCTGGTCTGGGAGAAATGAAGGAGAACACAGTGTTCTAGAGAAGCACATGGTTTTGGGTCGGGAAAGAAACCTGAAGGTAAGTGATGCTAATGATGATAATCATTGTGATCTTGCAGTTAAGACACAGCTGAACAAACAAAGAACAACTCGAGAAAGCTGTTTGCTGGGAACAGCAACAGGATATCTTCTTCATGGTCCTGAATTGTGTTGTGCTAGAGCTGATATAAGACACATGGAGCAAATCAGTACAATCTGCTCACCTTTTAACCATGATTCCATCATGTTTTTTCTGATATATCATGAAAAAGGCTGTCAGTTTAATTTGATTAAACCAGTCTCAGAGATCTGCTTTAATTTTGAAGAGACTGAATTTGTATGCTAAACCTCTGTGCCTGTTTGTTCAGGTAATTTCATTTATGTTTTGGCCTTTAGGAGCTGGTGAAAAATAATCCCATACCATGATATAATTCATCTTGATTTTCACGTGGCATCCTGGTGAGGCTTAAGCCAACAGACAGTCACACACACATGCATCCATTTGGAAAGACATGCTGTGTGTCAGCTAAATGTTAAGCAGTTGGGGGGGAATTTAGTCTTGACCTTGCTCCACTTTGACCTTTGACGTCTGGACCATAATTATAGGTGCCAACCTCTGCCCTAACTGACAGACAGACAGAAGGGGACTGGGATGGGATGACCATCTAATTGTATACAGGACTCCTGCCTCATCAGCCAAATGGACATCAGACCAATGAAAATGTATGTTTCTCTTCAACTGCCACATGTGACCTTATTGTGAAACTAGCTGGAGTCTGCATCTGAAACTTGCATTAGATGATGTGTTGACTTGAGCATGTGTTTTGTAAGATTTTATAGAACATGCATTAATAGCTCTGATGGCAATCAGGGACTGGTCCTGAAGAGAGCATTTTATACTCTGAGTCATGACTACAGAAATCATGAAAGGGTAATTAGCAAACACATACGTGTCCTAAAGAGACATATTCTTCCTAAATAATCCCTTGTCAAACAATACAAAAGAAAAACAAAAATCATTCTCATCCTAGTAAATGCATTATAATAGCCAGGAAACCAGAGTACCTATGGAAAGCTCACAGAAACACAGGCAAAACTCACAGGCAGCATCCACAGGTCAGGACTGAAATATATATATATAGGACCAAAATATTCTTGATAAAGATAATTTGAGCTTTTGTCTGGGCTCTGATTTTGAACAAAAGTAGCACAGCTTAAACCTCAGGTGATGATTGGCATTTTTGGTGAATTGTTGAGCTGTAGTCTGTTATAGATTATGTTACAGCTTTGCTCAGTTGTTTTTTTCCACGCAGTTTAATGTTTTAATCTTCATCAGCTTACATGCTGTCCAGTCTTGGACTAGAGTCTGGTCTCAAGATGTTTTCTGAACTCACTTGGACTGTGTTGTCTTGGAATAATTGGCATCTGTACTTGGGCACTGGCCTCATATAGTCTTTGGTCTCAACGGAGAGTTTGTAAAAATAATGAACAAATAATGTATCACATTGTAAATTCTATCCTTCTTCTACAAAACATAGCATAATCATTGCAGAATGCATGAATGAAGCCAACCAGTTGAAAGAAACGATCGGCCTCAAAAATATATGATGGTTTTCAGTCTCAATCTTGACTTTGTCTCACTTTCATTTGGACTCGATCTTGACTTGGCCTAGACCCCCTTAATCCTTGCTCTTGACTTAATTTTGCTGTGGTCGTGGACTTGGTTTGGAATTGACAAAGGAGGTCTTGACTATGACTCTACTATAATGCTGAATCATTCCCATTGGTGAGAGAATCCGAAGGCAGTGACATTGATGAAGTTCATGATTTGATTTGATATGTAAACCTATATATACTGATCACCCATGACATTAAAGCCACTGACATGTGAAGCAAATAACATTGATTAACATGTTACAATGGCACTTGTAAAGGGATATATTGGGCTATATTAAGCAGCAAGTGAGCAGTTCTTGTTTCTTAGTTCCTGAAGTTGGAAGTGGGAAAAATGGGCAACCATAAGGGTCTGAGTGACTTTGACAACGGCCAAATGGCATGACGACTGGGTCAGAGCATCAGTGTACTGCAGTGTACTTACCAAAAGTGGTCCAAGGAAGGACAACCAGTGAACCGGTTTCACAACAGTCAGAGAGGGTTCCAAGTAGAACCATTTCAACTATGCTAAAAACCCTTTGCTATACAAATAAGTCATGCTTGAGAAGTCATTTTGTCTAAGAGTGTAGATTTTTCGTTTTTTGATGTGATAGCTAGCCATGAGCTGTAAAGAGTTCATTCAGGGCCTGTCTTTTCCAATAACATCTCTGGAATCTAAAACATTTTCTAAAAAACTGTTGAGTTTTGTAGATTATTGAAATGAAAACAAATACAGAAAGGTCACCTGTGTCCTTGTAAGGCTCTATTCCTTAATGTATTTCTGTTTATTGTAGCCTTTTAAAGAGAGTAATTTGAGAATGGGAATTCTCCACATTTCTTGGCATAAATTACATTCACATTCCAGCTGGGAGCTTTAAGGCTGGCTGGGAGCTTTATTCCTTAGCTAGCTGTCATTGTGTTGAAAGACAAATACAAATCCAGGATCAAATCCTGCAGTAGTTGTCAGGAATTAATTTAGGGCTGAGAGCTGGAGTGGGTCACAGGGCTGTATGGTCCATCTTCCTACATGATCCTCTCTCAGCAACAACTACTTGCCTGAGTTATGGAGCAGCCTCAGGAGGGTTCAATTAATCAATGCTGAGCTCATTCAAACAAAGCCATGTCCTGCTGAAAATTTATGGGCCTTTGCTCTATTTCTGAGGCCTTGGTTCCTCTCCATTTTTTTCTGCTCATGGCCCACTGGAATGAGGACAACCTTGTTTGCGAATGGCTCATCCTTTACAATGCGGCAGACAGACCAAACATGAGCACAGTCGTGGCGCTTGACGACACTGTAGCACAAATAAATTACAGCTGACATGCTGATTCATAGGGTCAACAAATTTTAATAGCTGTCACAAGGTTATTGACAAGGCAGCAGCTGAAAATAGGAGTTGTTTGGAGAAAAATGATGCTCATTTTGAGGTTTCACTCCTCTTGTGTCCTATGTTCTTTTAATGGCAGCAGTGATTCTCATGTGACTTATGAGGCCACATGAGGTGGCAATCCAGCTCAAAGCCCCTTTCCAATATATCAGGAAAGCACTCACTTTGCTCTAACCTAATAAAGGCTGTCTGAACCAATTAAACACAATGTATTTTTTTTCTGTCACCACTCTTGTCTGATTGGATGGAAAATTGAAAAATGTTCAATTGAAAATTGAATGTTTTTTTTTTTTTTTTAACTCACAATGAGGCAGAAAATAATGAGATACTTGGTTACTGTATTCTTCAAAGGCATTAGGATTGGAGTGGGCAGGCAGGGTGAGGAACAGCCTAAAGGGTTACATACATAGCTCATGAATGCATTTATTCATCATCGCTCTGTGTATTTCAGACCTAAGATAGGTAGCTAGGGGTCAGCCCACATCTGGGATCAGGGGAGCAGAGAAGGGTGAGCAGGGTCTCCGTTGGATTCAGTAGGGAATAGAAAAGCCAGTAAAAAGGTGCAGGAAGTTGCCGAAGGTCCTGAATCCTCCCAACTAAAAGCTTGAACATTCATCTCTAGTCTAACCTTTCACCCCTTGCTTCTCTGTGCATGATTTCTATGTGAGCACCCTTGAAGTTGAGCAGCTCTGGGCAATGCCAGAGATTCTGCGGTGCTTGTGATATGGAAATGACTTTTATGTTTTGCTGTCAGTAATTGGCTGTGCACACAATTTACAGTGATATTTATTTTCTACACTAGGGCCATTGAAACATGATGACTGCAATGAGTCACTTAAAAAGAAAGCCTACTTAGAAGTACTTAGATTGCGTCAATCAATCTAAACACTGTTTTTGGACAGTGTTAAAATGTTTATTTTAACAGCTTCTTTCAGTTTGGCAGAGTTGAATAATTGTTGTCTACAAGGGCATGAATAAGGGAATGAAAAAGCAATCATTTCGAACTAAATGCCAAGGTGAGTGAACACGTGCAAAACAAAATGCTGTAAAAGCAAATTTATTGGAAGCAATAACCTCTTTCAAATTGAGCCGTAAACTGAACATGTGGGAGATGTTGGAATGACTGTTGAACCAAGCAGCTTTTTTGGCTAATTTAAAAATATGCAGCACTGTGTACACAACACACTGAAGCATTTTTAAAAATGTTTTTTTTCCAACTTAGTGAAAGGAACAAACCCTAGATTTCTAATTTTCCTTCTTTTGACAGCTATATTGTGTAAAAACCATGGCACAAGCCATGAAGTAGCCTTTCTTCCCTCAATATAGCCTCTATTGATCCAAAAACCACAATATTACACTCATCTCCTGTGTGAGTCTGCGCCTCCTCAAAGCCTTAACCTTTAGATTTCTGTGTAGCACCTGCCCTGCAGGGCCCCTCGCCCTGGGGTCGCCCTCAAGCATGAGGCACTCCTCCTTCCATCGTCCTTTCCCCCTTCATGTTCCCAAATAAAATCCCTGAGACTCAGCAGGGCTCCTCCTGCTGCTGCCTCCCATCTGCTGCACTGAGCCTGGGCCTCTGAGTCGCCTTGCCTGCTGCCCTCATTAGCAAGTCAATGATCTTAAACCACTTGGCCCGAGGTGGCATGCATGCAGACCTGTAATTCTAATATCTCACAAAATATGATATAAAAATATATTAAGTCTCTGTTTTATTTATAGTGCTGGAGGGAACAGGGAACAGCTATTGTAATCAAATGTTATAAATATAGAATTGAAATGGCAAACAGATTGAATATATGCTCTGACGGAAAGTAATGTGACACACTGGCTTATAATAAATAGTGAGACAAGTGAGGAAAAAGCAAAACATTTCAATATAATTTCAATTTCAATAACTCAAGAATATCAATCCTGGAGGATAATATGGAGCTGCGAAACAATCTTGAGGCACAGAACGGGATCTGATGAGACCCTCTAAGACCCTTATGAATATTTCCATTTACAAGAGCTGCTCTAAATCCTGAATAAAATATACAGGGTTGCAAGGGTGTTTCGCTTAAAATTTTAATTTGGCAAAGGATCAGCTTGGATCTTTCATCACTTCTTTGTGATTTCCTTGTCCTTGTGGAAAGGGGAGCTGTGAAGCAAATTCGCCAAGAGGAAGTGGTGTTGGCATGAGATGTACTTGGGCTTGATGCCAACTCAGAGAACTGCTATGAAGAGTTCAGACTGGTGTTGATGCCTGATTTAAAAAACCTGTTTAGACCAGAGGGACAACTGTTTGAAACCCAGTGAAAAACAATTGGAAAGTAGTTCACAGTCTCATATTCACAGTGAGTTCCTAAGATACACCTGCACCCAATAATGTTGAAGCATGATCCATTCCTAATAGGAGTTAATTTGCCTGTAGTTAATAAGGAGTTATTTGTGCACCACTTTGTCTTTCATTTTTTATTAGTGATACCCTACATCCTGTGCAGTCATGTCTTTGGAAGACAGCTAATCCACCCATTACATTGGTCAGACAGGAAATAGGAGCAGATGCTTAAAACAAGACTTTTAAAAAATATAGTGACCATTTTACACAGCGTACACAGAACATAAAGTTCGCTAAGGGACAATTTTAATTGCGTGAGTGTTCCACCCTGTAATATAGTGGGGGTTAACATTTACCATTAAAACCCTCTCAAAATCAGTGGGAGGCTTGAGGGAAGCTGGAACTGGAACTTCTTTCCCCTAATTTTCCTCTCCATATTAAATTTGACGGGAATGGCCAAAACCATCTGTCTTCATCTTAGAATGTGACCCAGAAATAGCTAAAGGGTGAAAATAGTCTGTTCAAGGTGAATATTAAATTTAGACGATTGGGTGTAAGACTGGAAACATCTGATCTCCATTGGTGCACCTCACACAATCCTGAACCCTTAAGTGAAATTGTGGTGTAATAGAGGGATTTATGCCTCTTCCATTTCCTGTGAGGCTGCCTTTCTGTGGAACAGTGTTCTTATTAAAATGTGACTAATTCAGTGTTCCTGAGGGGTGGGCAACATGTTTCCTCTAGCCCTGTTCAGTCATCACAAATACTAAGTATTGTGTGGAGTATTTTAAGTTATGTCAACAGTCTATTATTGGGTTAATGCAACACTGTAGTACAGGCAACGTTTCGTTAAAAAAAATGGTTATTGAGTTAGGGGAAAAATACCCAGCTGTTGTGAGTCACTCTATAAAGCCTGTAACATTAACAGAGCCAGAGCTGTCAGATTTGTTTTGATTTTTGTGTGCATATGCCATACATATCAGGTAGATCATGCTCCAAACTTAGAAAGTCCACCTTTATACAGTTAACTAGTTAGAAACAAGGACAGGCTGGAGAACACAAACTGGATCAAACTGTACAGAGCAGATAACAAAAGCCAAGAAGACAGCAGATTGGATAATAATGCTGAGTTTTAGTTAGCGAGTTAATGTTAGCTGGCTAACTCACTACAGTCAGGTAAGCCTGTTCAACCTGTGGCTGTAAGCAGAGCAGCCCCACCACCTACAACTCTGAGTGATGTGCTCTGATCCCTCAGAATGAGTACAGCAACACTGAACGGAGCAAGCTAGCTGGCTAATGCCAACTAAGTAGCTAATTGACAAGCTCTTGTAGAAGATAAGTGTTTTTTCTCTACCACAGCCATATGTTAATAGAGGTTTCATTTCCATAATGTTGAATAGATGAAAAAACTGTATGCAAGTTTGCATCCTCAGCATTATGGAAGGTTCATGAGAATAAAAATAATAATAATGGCAGCTGATGGTTAGATCCTCAGAGTCACAAATGCTTGAGCTGTATCCTTTGTACTTCTGAACGCTGCATACCAGTGCTGTCATTACTATTTAAGGCAGACAATTTAGTGCATAATATGTGGTTTAAATGCTTTTGAATTTGTGAAAATCAGACTCATTCATTCATTCATTCATTCATTCATTTATTATTTAAGCTGTTTATCCTACTACTGGGTCTTGGGGGGTGCTGGAGCCTAACCTAAGTGCATCCTAAGTGCATCCTACCCAATGTAGAAGGCAGGGAACAACAATAAACATGTCACCAGTCCATCGCAGGGCAGACACACAGATACATTCACTACTAGGGGCAATTTAGTATCTCGAATTCACCTGACTGCATGTCTTTGGACTGTGGGAGGAAACTGATGCAGACATGGAGATAACATTCAAACTCCACACAGCTAGTCCAGCCGGGGAATCAAACCCAGGTGCTTCAGGCTGTAAGGGCCACAGTGCTGCCCTAAAAGTATTCAATCAAATACAAATATTTGGTCTTGGTACTTATGACAATAACTCTAATTAATTTTTGCATAGCTTTGAGAGGGGTACAAAACACAACTAAAAAATGCAAAAAGGAAAACTAGGCCTTCCATTCCCATTTTTCTGATTCCTTTCACTGCACCTTTCTATTTCAGGAATACATCGGCTTATTTATACAGCTAATTGAGTATGACTCAGCAGGATTCTCACAGCCATCAGTGTTTCTGGGATCTCTGGGTTTCAGTGTTTCCAGTAGTGCGTGAAAGCCGGGGGTAGGTCACTGGTGTAGGCATCCTGCAGATTTGAGCCTTAGCCCAGCTCCTGCTGCTCTACCAGTTTAATTACCAGGAGCAGTCTAGTGTAAAGATGTCATATGGAAAAAGTGGAGGGACTTTGGGTCTTCGCAAAGTACCAGGAAGGAGACGCACAAATACCTGGAGGCATTTAGAAAAAATACCCTGCCTTTAATCTCCAAGATCCAAGATAAGTCTCTGCACCACTTTTTATTGTAAAAGTACAATAAAGTAAGCCCTTCAAGGAACTAATATATTCTCTGTGGAATTACAGGATAAAACATCCTGTGTGCAGAACGGGTACTGAAGTAACTTTGAATTAGGAAACAAATATAAACTGCTCACTTGTGAAATAAAGTCCTTTGGCAAACCATTTCTGTGTGTGAGACTGGCACAAATCCAGTGGTGCAGGTCTGCCTGGAAGGGAAAATCTTTTGGAAAGATGAGATGTAGAGTTTCCCTGGATGTCCAAGCACTTTGCAACCTGTGGTAGAGAGACACCGAGTGAGAGCGAGAGAGAGACAGAGTGAGAGAAAGCAGCTGTCAGAAGCATATCTCCTGTGTGCAGCTTTACTGTGTTGGTGATTGAAGTGCTCCAGGGCATGAGAAGTCGAATTAGCGGGTGCACCGACATGAGACACTTTACCGGCTACAGCCAGCACTGGATAAAAATCGAAGGAAAAAAAAAACAAAAACAAAAATAAAAGCTGAATGTGTACCCTGTGGGCAAATGTTGAGAAAAATATAAATTAATGCCAAGACAAGTCACAAATGCAACCTTTTTCCTGACCTCACAGAAAAAGGGCATAAGCAAAAACCATAGCCAACAATGTTACTGCTTCTGATTAATATTTAATAGAGCCCAGAAAATATAAAACGGTAAAAAAATAAATAACAAAGCTACCTCTGCACAGCGGGTTATCTTTCCGCCGGCTGTTGTATGAATCACTGACCGGCAGAGGCTGGTGATCCCAAAGGGTCTCTTTCATTATCACACAGAATGGAACTGAAACATGGTCTGATCCAGCCAAACAAATACATTATTCATGTCTACAGCAAGCCCACCAACAAATTACACGTATCTGCTCAGCTGTAGTAAGGAATAAAGTGCATTCAGGAAAAAAATAATTGGCTAAATCCTGTGCTAAGACTGTATCAATCTCAGGATGTAATCAGAGATAAACTACACAAACAGTCTCTGCATGGGACACCAAGGACAACAATTTAGATATACTTAAAAACCGGACCTTACTATAATCAGAATATGTTTAATCAATCAGCTCTGTGATTATTTAGTGGCACTAATTGTAGTAGCTACCCGCCTTTGCTTGCAGGGGTTCAAATAAATATACTGATCAGCCATAACATTAAAAGTACTGACAGGTGACATGAATAACATTGATTATCTCAAAACAGTAGAACCTGTCAGTGAGTGGGAAATATTAGGCAGCAAGTGAACAGTTACTTCTTGAAACTGATGTGTTGGAAGCACATAAAAAGAGCAACTGTAAGAATCTGAGTGACTTTGACTAGGGTCAAAACTGTGGTGGCTAGATGACTGGGTAAGAGCATCTCCAAAATGGCAAGTCTTGTGTGGTGTTCCTGGTATGCAGTGTTTAGTACCTACCAAAAGTGGTCCAAAGAAAGGACAACCAGTGAACTGGCAACAGTGTCATGGTCATGGTCAAGGCTCACTGATGTGCATGGGGAGTGAAGGCTAGCCCATCTGGTCTGATTCCACAAAAGAGCTACTGTAGCACAGATTGCTGAAAAAGTTAATGCTGGTTATGATGGAAAGGTGTCAGAACACACAACGTATCACAGCTTGCTGCATATGAGGCTGTATAGCTGCAAACCTTGGGTCCTGGCATTCATGTGGACGTTACTTTGTCATGTAACACTTAAGTACACCAAACACCAAATGGCAACAGTGGCATCTTTCAGCAGGATAATGCGCTCTGCCACACTACAAAAATTGTTCAGGAATGTCTGAAGAACATGACAAAGGGTTTAAAGTGTTGACTTGGCCTACAAATTCCCTGGATCTTAATCCAATTGAGCATCAGTGGGCTGTGCTGGACAAACAAGTCTGATCCATGGAGGCCCCAGAGGCCCCAGCTCACCTTCAGAGGTCTTGTGGAGTCCATGTCTTGCCAGGCCAGAGCTATTTTGATGGCACAAGGCAGACATACACAATATTAGGCAGGTGGTTTTAATGTTAATTAATTTGCATAGCCATGAAAGACTTTCTGTTTTTTTCCACACCACATATGTTTTAAGTCATGAGGAGTGTAACAACCACTCTATCTATCGATCTATCGATCTATCTATCTATCTATCTATCTATCTATCTATCTATCTATCTATCTATCTATCTATCTATCTATCTA
>JAOVVH010000010.1:20360164-20372126 GCA_028566435.1 Scorpiodoras heckelii
ATACACACACACACACACACACAAACACACACCCACACACACACACACACACACACACACACACACACACACATTCTTGTGTTTTTATTCTATTAAAGATGCATGTTGTACATTCATTCTGCCCCCCCAAAAAAGAACAGTTCAAAGAAATCACTGAAAGCCCAATATGACATTCATGCCCATGATGAGTGTCTGTAAACTTCCGAGTGTGTGTCTGCCCTGTGATGGACTGGTGACCTGTTCAGGGTGTTTCCCTGAATTCCGCCCAATGAGTGCTCAGATAGGCTCCATCATCCATTATGTCCCAGCAGCAGCCTGAGATGAGAGAGACAAGAGAGTGAGTAATGTTGTCTTTATGACAATTGCCCCTTGGGTATTTTTCCCAATCTGAACTTCTTACATTCCACTTCCTGAGCATTCATGTGACCTGTACTGTTTAAGGATGGAGAACCTTCATGCTTGTTTGGCTTTTGTACTTCTGAAATAGCTTTTAAAAAAACACCAAAGGGAGTTGTTTGATTAGGAACCTTTACATTATTCAGTTATCCTCATATACTGTGGCATATCATACAAAGATATCAATTTAAAAGTATGTGTAAATTGCTCAAAACATAATACTATTTAATATTTTTTTACAGTAATTTGCTCTGTGGCTGCTGCCATGGCATTTCAACTAAGGGAAGATGCACTGAGAATTGATTTTTCTTACTCAGTGACCTCAACTTTGAACGGCTTTTTAATGTTGACCCCTTTTAGGCTTTAGGAATCATTAATTTAAAATACATCATATTTTCTGTGATAGAAACTGCACAAGCTTCATTGCTGGTCTTCAAATGAGAAAACAACCTTAAATTAAATGAAACATGAACTATAACTGTAGACTTCTAATATGTTCTAGTACAAAGCGATAAGACAAAGAGCCATTAAATGAATCTATTGTTTGCTAACCTTAAAGATGTTAGCATGACAAGAGTGCCTATTTGGTTTAGATAATCGTGAAGACAATGATGCATTTTCTTTTAAACTCCATACCTCCTTAGCTAATGATCCTCCAGTTCTTTGGGTCATGGTGTAATTAAATCTCCTCCACTTACACACAGAAATGTATATTTCAAATGCCATATACAGTGTTCATGTGTACTATCTGTTTGATTTATGTAGAATGTATGTAAAGTACTGTGCAAAAGGCACTCTATTGTTTTTAGGTACAACTTTTGTTATTGATGTTTTTAATTTTTGATTCTGCATTATTGAGTCAGTACAAAAAGATTTGATATTTCCAAACGTTACACAAAAATGTTTATATGTCAGTAATAAATGTTTGTATGTCAGTAATGAAAGCAACACATTACATAACAGACCACTTTTCAGAGAAAAAAACATAATGAAGGCTGCTAGGTTTTGCATGCAAAAATGAAGTAAGTATGATAGTCAAAGTCTCCAGAAGAGCTGTGGCAGATTCTCCAAGACGCTCAGAAAAACATACCAGCTAATTACTGTACAGTACGATGCAGAAGTCTTAGGCACATGCAAAGACTTGCTGTAAAGAAAAGATGAATATGATAATATAGATAGATAGATAATGAAGATGTTTCTCCATAAAAGAAAACACTATAAAGCGCAGTAAACAGTAATAAACTGAAGGAAGTCAATACTTGGTGTGTCTTTTTTCTTAAACAGTGTTCCCAGGTACAATGTGTGCAGTTTTATAAGGAAATTAGCTTTTAGGTTTTACTGAGCGACTTGGTGAATCTGCCACAGCTCTTCTGGAGACTCGGACTGTCACACTTACTTCTTTTTTTTGCACACAAAACTCAGCAGCCTTCATTACGTTTTTTTTTTTTGTCTGAAAAGTGGTCTGTTATGTAATGTGTTGTTTTGTTACTGACATACAAACATTTTTATGTCACATTAAATTTTTTGTTGGAAAAATAATAATATAAAACCTTTTTGTACTGACTTAAAAAAACATCAGTAACAAAAGTTGTACCTAAAAACAATAGGGTGCCTAAGACCTTTGCACAGTACTGCGTATCACATATAGAAGGTATAGGACAACCTGGGAATCTGGGAACTCATGTAATGTGGACCTTTAGGAGTTTGTGTAATTTAATGTCTTAATTTGTCCCTCCTGGGAAAAAGACCAACATTCACCAACATCATGCTCAACAAAACTTAAAGCCACTGTATAAGGTATTCAGCTCTGAAGTTGAAAATACACATGCTATTCCAACTCTCCTGGGTGACTGTGCAAATAAATGTTTAAATGCGCATGGTGTCTCTCACATAAATGCAGCGCAATTATTGCAAGCATCTATTACAGTTTAAAGAAGACGATAGTGTACCGTAGTGTTTTTTAATCATCTGTTTTATTGACAAAAAGGCAAACTGAACGACAAACTGAGCAGAATACATAAACATAAGTCAAAGCAACAGCAGTGATGATTCTTCATGGATTGGAAAGTTATGTGTGGTATCACTTTAAAATGCTTTATATGTTTCTTAGCAGTCCCTTAACAGTACTTTTTTTTACGTCAATGCTGCACTTTTGCTATAATGTGAACTACAGTCCTCACTGGTAATGATGTGAATCTAATCACAGTGAAATGGCATTGCAAGAACCTTGCAACAATCATCAGTGGCCGTGCTGACGTCAAGTCATTTTCTGAGAGCAGCAGAGCTTCTGGGCAATAGAAGGTTCTCCTTAACCACTGACAATTACAAGACAGTTTGTAGCTCAGGAAATGAGCGACAGAATCTCAGAGACAGTAAATATGAGCATTTGTCAGCTGGTAGCCTCCAGCCTGTGTGGGCAGAGTAGGGCTGACAGAGCTCTTTCATACCCTTTCATTAGCCGCTCTTGGATGAAGTAAGAATGGGGTGAAGCTCTAGCCATAGCATTCTCTAAGCCCAGTCTCTGCCAGGCAAAGTTATGTGTACCATTTGCTTTGAGGGACTCCACGCTGCCCTGTTCTGCTCTGCTCCCACAACGGAGTACTGACTTCTGTAGCAGGGATTAAATACATTAGTCAGCAGTGGAAGCTATGGCTGGAGGTGCAAATGACTGCTGTCTTAGTCACATATGGGTGGTTTTTAACTCTCTTGGTGGGCAGTTCCACCCACCGAAAGCATGTCCACAAAGACCAGTCGTTAAGAGATGTGGTCTAGTGTTAAACAACAAATGGAAAAAAAAGAAACCAGTATCTACTCATCATATACAAGATTGCTACAATCAAAAATATTTAGTTGTATTAGTTGTACTAAACTTTGAAGATATTTATTTTCTTTACATGTAGTCTGATGATGACCATAGTCAGTTTAAAAGGAACTCCAAAGCTTCAGTTTAAGAAAAGGTTTCATTTAGACAGAGCAGAGAGCTAAAGCAGAGAGCTAAAGCTACAGTACAAACTACATGGTTGAAATATCACAAGTACACTGAAGCTTTATTTATGATCAATGTCATCTCTTTTGCTAATAAAACATATCTAAAGAAGTCACAAGACAGCTTGATCTCTCAAGTGTGGTCTTATTAGCAGCTAGGAACCAGTATTTTCTGGTTATTCGATTGTAAAGACACTGAAGTAACAGAAAAACTGGTACAGATGAGCCTATGGAAAATACAAAGCGATAGACATCTATGAAAGCTTCTAGATCGGTTTCCACTCTGAGAATGGCAAGTTATAAGGAGTTTGCAATTCTTAACATGGTGCAATAGCTTGTGAGATGGGTCATAGCATTTTGGAGGTAGAAACAAAGTTTGGATATGATGCGTATAACCATTTCAAGGGTGTACCATGACTACATGAATTCCAGCAACACCTCGAACTTACGACAGCAGTGTGGCCGTAAAAAGACTCTGGGTGAACGTGACCAGCGTCCACAGGCAAGAATCTTTTCTCACGATAGACATACAACACTGCCTCAAGTAACATCAGAATTCAATGCTGGGGCCTCAAAAAACATCAGCATGAGGACTGTGCAACGTTCCCTCCAAGATCCTGTGGGAGACCTATCAAGTATTAACTGGTATACCAGTTTTCTGGACTTCAGTGTATATTGTCTACTTTAAGAATAAAGTGTAAATGAGAATTGCTTCACTACACTTTATACTACAGAGCCGTGGAATTGTTGAATGCAGTGCTGGCACTAATTCAAATGATAGCTTTATATGAATAAACCCATTCTAATGCACTATCATCTCTATAGTAACAGCTCATTCACAGTATGGTGAATGCTCCACATAATTTAGACTAATAATAAACAAATTAACAAACAGTCTTGTTATTTAACAAAAATGTAAACTCATTTGGCATTGTGAAGCTTTCTGGGAAGAGAAGTTTATTTAACATTACAGAAGGAGTCTCCAGTGTCTGCACATTGTACCTGTCAATACATTTCATGCCATGGGAAACTTCAGGACTCTGTCTTCAGGACAATGGTTGTCCAGGTTCTCAGTAACATAACAATGTTTTTTTTTGCCTTATTAACTTAAAGTCAGGAACAAAAGTGATGCTAGTGACTGAAGGACTGTTTACAGCTCTTAGATAGTAATTGATAGCATGAAATAACTTGTTGCACAGCGACAAATGTAACTATGAATGCTTAGAAGGTATGACGTGGTATTTATTAATAAATTTATAAATAAGTAAAAAAAAGTCTGATAATTGTGTATGACTGTATAAGATGAATAAAACACTTTGTGGCATGCTGTTCTGGATGGTAAATGTATCACACCACCCTGTCATGTGACATAAAAACTCTTTCTGTAAAATTGTTGTCTTGTCCCACTACATGCATATAAGGGAGCTTATGTCTAACTTTCAGTGTTAGAAGTATTACAAGTAAGATGTTGGTCCTGTATTGTTTCCATTACACTGAAACAGCACTATACATCTTGGAAGGAAAACTAGCTGGCGATGAACCTAATGGAAAGGATGAAAATCAGTGTGATTGTAGTATATTTTAAAGGCTGTGACAACTGTTATATAAATTACTGGTGTATAATGGTGTATGGCAGTACATTGAGTTTGTAATTTACAAATTATCAATATTCATCCATGGCAGAGAAAGTGTAGAGCTGTATCTAGGCCATTTTTAGTAATTTCCTGGGCATTATAAAAATTTACTGAACAATTTATTATTCAATGTAGATTCATTACATTGGTTAACAATGACACGTGCTGGGATGTTTAAAATTAAATAAATGGCTAAAAAGATTTATCAAGCTGCCATGTTCATGTTTGGAGTACTTCATTAACAAGACACAAAAGTCAGATATGTAAAAATGCAGTGGGATTTAAACTGAGCCAAGAGCAAGAATGTTGCCAGGAGCTTTAAAATATAAAACACTGAGCTAAATTTGACAGCAAAACCCAGGGAGTGTTACATTAGAAGTCAAAACTCAAAGTATACGATAAATAATCGAGTTAACAGCCATGCATAAGTGATAAATCAGAGACTATAAAACTCTCATAAAAACATCCAAACAGTCTGCAGGATGTTCAGGGCTAGACGTCCTCCATCCTAATACATTCAGAGGAAAAGGTTTGCTTGGTGCGTTGATACTGTGTACTGTGAGAGCTGAGATCTCATACAGTACAGTTAGAATGTGTGAATTTGTTCATCAGCACCAATCCTGGCTGGCAGTGATGTGCTTAGCTGGATCACAACAAACCTCAGCCCACCACATTAATCACATTAATTGGTGAACGAGGTCTGCACGGAATGGCTGGAAATAATTTGCGCAGTTGTGTCACACAGAACTGTTTGTGCTATTGCAGGCTGTGTTTAGAGAATCAGTTCCCCTGGGTCATGGTGCTCACACTGGAGCGTTTGTGAAGACCGGTCTGTGATGGCCAGGATAACCCTGTCGACCCCAGCATCTCTCTTGGGAGGTCAGGCTTCAGCAAGCTGATCATACAGACTGAGAACTTTTGGGGGACACAGGAAACAGGCTTTTGGCCCTGTCTGACCTCAGCTCATTTTCCCCTCTCTATGTTTTTCTTCTCTTCTGAAGATTTCTCTCACTCCAGGCCTGATGAAGTGTTAGATGACCTGTGTTCTCTCTATGACGAGCATGAGAGGAAGTCCATGGAACTGCCATGTCTAATATCACTAGTAAAATACTCAATGCTGCTGCTTAACACTCACTCCCGTGAAGGAACTGGCTGAACTGCAAAATAAGATTTGTTCTGTGAAGCATATTTCCATCTAGACTGAATACTGTGTGAGATGATCCTGGGATGGACGCTTTTTATTCTCGAATACTGCTCAAAGACTGATTCACGTGGCAGTCGCAGACATCTGTAGGCTCAAACGGAGCCTTTCTGAAGTTATTAGTGGGCCATTCAGTGTGCAAACTGCAGCACTGCTGAAACTGTATGGCAGACTCATCTGCAGGCATCATTAACATGTCTGCTAGAGCAACCACACCAAAGTCTGGACCTGCGGTAGGCACGGCTGATCTGAGAGCAGTTCAAAATCTCATTATTCACTTGCCTGCCAGCTTGTGGCACCACATGCTCCAACCAGGACGAATCAGACCCTAGTCCTTTTTCCTCCAACTTGATGTTTCTAAATTTCCCCCTGTACACAGAGCCAAGTGTGGCCCCCCCCCTCTCTCCCTCTCTCTAAACACCACAAGCACTTGTTTCCAATAAATTTCCAATGTAAATTAGCAGCTCAGTGTACCAAAGTTACCAAATGATCGTTAGCTAGATAGCTTAGAGAGCAAGCCAATTTCTATGAAAACATCAGCTAGCTATTTTAACTTATCAGATTCGACTATTTATTTCTTTTATTTCAGCTCATAAAAAAAGGCATCTCCAAAACAAATTAAGAAACTTAAAAGTCCTCCACTCTCCATCATCATTTTTTAATTTCCTGTGATTCACAGCGCCACATCTGTCTTCAGCATGCACAAACACTTTACCTGGAGCTTTCAGTTAAGAGGCTGCCTTTCTGCATGTTCTCCTATGCCACTTCATTCTTTCTGTATTTGAAGCATACTAGTGAAACCTAATATTTTTCTTGCGGCACGCTATGGCGTTAGTCTTGAATAGGGATTAACATTAACTGCACAAGAGGATATGAGACACTCAAAATCTAAACTGCAGTGGAAAAGCAATAGCATTGCTGTGTGGTGTAGTTTTCATTTTCACACCACGGAATGATACACACCACTAGCACACACTGCTAGAGCAGAATAAGCTCGATGCAGTTGTATCCTCGCAGCAAAGGCAGCCCTTTTGGGAAGCCACTGAACTGATTTACAGGAGAAATCTTTAAGTAAATGTCCAGCTTTGACTAGAGGACTGTGCTAAGAAAAAAGCCTTGAAGAGAGACATTACAAATAAAATTCACAGAAACGCAGAACTGAGTCGCAGTTACACTCAGACTATTTGAAAGTATGATCGAACCGTTATATTTACAACTCAAATAACTCTCTCTCACTCATAAATACAGCTACAGAATTAAATATCATTTTTACAGTGCAGAGTTTGGGAAGGAACCTACCCTGTAGTGAGGTTCTGTTGCATCACTTAAGCTTTAAAAGGAATAATGCCTCTAAAGTAGAACTTTAAAAAAAACAACCAATTTTTAGTACAAAGCTGTTGTTTCGTAATTGCTACATCTTGATGATACAGAAATATGTCATAGGGTAGTGCAGCCAGTTGCACCAGTTTGATTAAATGTCAGGGTGTATAGTTGGTCCTAAACTGTATTGAGAGTAGTTAGTCTAATACTACCACAGTGTATAATTTTGGACATGTTACATAACATTATAACTAGGTAATGTCATAACTAGTGATGCATACATCAAACAAGGTCTGTCTCTTGGGCTGAAATTATTCAGAGCTTATACGTGTACTTTCTGCAGTTGTTCTGCTTGGGCACTCGTACCACAACAGCATGTTAATAACATACCATAGCAACAAAAGATAACAAAGCAGCTGTGAACTCATTCTGTATTAGAATATGCTGAATGATAGGATAGAGTATACCATTACGTTAATGGGAAAATGTTTTAAATACGAGGTACCTTGCCTATAATCTATTACTATTAATAATACTGTAAAGTTCTTGTTTCTCTGCCTGATGTAAAAATATTTTGCAGTTCTTATGATCCATGACATTTATATGTGGTGTTACAAACAGTGTATTTCAGCATGATGGTGATGTTCCATGATCATAGACCAGATGATATTTACCAGGTACAGAAATCCTTAGAGTTGTCCCCCCAAAAAAAGAAAAAAAAAGCAAAATTATATGCAGTAAACATGCACAATTTATTCAGGCACATGCACATGCACACTCTGCACACTTTGAACATAATAGCCTACTGAGTTGTTTTGTTTATGCAGATATTGCATCTAATACAGGGTAGGAGAAAGTTTTAGCTCTAACTTAAGGCAATGCTATAACTATGCGACTTGATGCAACCGGCTATTTTTAGTAGTCTGTAAAGTTGAATGTAGAGTTTGTGCTCAAACTAGGCTAAGACAGCTTCTACTGGTGCAACATGCTACTGGCCAAATTAACCTGAACTCTTATGTGACTGACCTGTGACCCTTAGGAAAAAGTTTTGTGGCTGCTGTTACCCCAACAGGAAGCCTCACAATAACCCTACTGCCACCACATAACCTCCTGGAGTGTAGAAAAAGTCATAAGATAACACACAGAGAGAAAGAAATTGCGGTATATTGGAGATGTCACTCATGAGTGCTATCTAAAAGAATGAGTCTGTGGTGATATTCTTCAGGATGTTGGGGCAGGGAATCACACTGTTTACCTTAAACCTGTTCACAGACATATTAAGCCTCAAGCGCCCAAATCTGCCCAGATAACACAGCCAGGTTCCTCTATGGGTCAGCAAGCAACAACCGATGCAGCAAGGGAGGAAGATTAGCTCAGCAGTAAACACCACAAGCACTCATATCCAATACAATCCAGAGGAAGACAGCAGCTCTGTCTTCCAGAGTCAACAAAGGACAGAGGAACTAAGGGTAGCATGTGCATGCATTGTTTAGAGAAATAATCATTAGCTAAGTTAGCTAGATAACTAGATAACTGAGCGAGCCAGTTGCTAGATTAGACTGTTTCAAATAACATAAGCAAGTAAGGTGAGGTATAACTACAAATCACATTATATATTATTTGTGTTTTCAAGTGAAAAATGTCTTCAGATGTCGAAATTCTTTCTAACCCCATGAAGTTTTACACAGTTCGTACAAGTTTTCCTTTTGACAGTCGGAAGTAGAGCCTATTTAGGAGAACCTGTAACGGTGAGCCACAACTGGGGGACTGTTTTTGTCTCATTTATATTACAATTACAATATGGATGTAAAGTGAAAGTGAAATATATTATAACCATAAAGTTTACCCAACAATAACCGGTGTGCATGTTTCATATTAATTTCATAATACATATTATAATAAAGCTGACAATGAGTACAGCCCTTAGAAACCAGCAATTTGTCTTCCCAACTCACTATAGCTACACTATATAGACAAAAGTATTCAGAAACCTACACATTACACCTACAGGAGCTTTTATGACATTCCATTCTACATCCATAGGCATTAATATGGAGTTGACCCCCCACTTTGTAGCTATTACACCTTCCAATCTTCTGAAAGATTTTGCAGTGTGTCTGTGGGATTTTTTGCCCATTCATCCAGAAGAGCATTTGTGAGGTGAGACACTGATGTACGATAAGAGGGCCTGGCGCACAATTTCAGTTCTACATAGTTCATCCCAAACCTGTCCAATGGGGTTGAGCTCAGGGCTCTGTGCAGGCCAGTCAAGTTCTTCCACAACAAACTCACCCAACTCTACCTTTAAGGACCTTGATTTGTGCACTGGGGCACAGTCATGCAGGAACAGAAAAGGGCCTTCTCCAAACTCTTCCAACAAAGTTGGAGGCATATAATTGTCCAAAATGTTTTGGCATACTGAGGCCTTAAGATTTCCCTTCACTGGAACTAAGAGCCCTTGGTCAACCCCTGAAAAACAATCCCATAGCATTATCCCACCTCCACCAAACTTTACAGTTGGCACAATGTAGTCAGGCAGGTAGGCAGGTAAACTCCTGGCATTTGCAAACCCAGACTCATCAATTAGACAGACCGAGAAGATTCATAACTCCACAGAGCATGTTTCCACTGCTCCAGAGTCCAGTGGCTATATGCTTTATTCCACTCCATCCGACGCCTTGCATTGGACTTGGACATGTAAGGCTTGCATGCAGCTGCTCATTCATGGAAATCTATGCCATGAAGCATCCAGTGCACAGCTTTGGTATGGCGTTATTTTACTGCCAAAAGTGGAGAGCATATTTTTTAAACACGAGAGCGTGATTCACGTAGCTCTCACAGATTTTCTTTGCTTGCGTGGTAAATATACATGTTCTCACTCATATTTTTTCTGCTCTTGCTCAGAATCACTTTGCTCTGATACAAAACTGCTGTCTTGCACTTAGATATATCCTGCTCTCAGGCGAACTTGCTCTTCTTTCATTTTGTGAAGAGTGCGTGCTCAAGGAAACCCACCCTGCGCGCTCGTGAAACTTTATGCTCTCACGCTCAGATTTTTCACTGCTACAACGCTGCCAAAAGTCATCAACCAATCAGAAAGAAGTATCCAATTTTGACCAGTGAAATTGTTCCTGCTGCTTAACACGTCCTCTACTGTGTACAAACTTAAATACACCATTTTTAAATGGCATTTTAGAGCACAATATCTATTTATTTACTGACTTTAACGTATTGCAAAAAATAAAACATATGTTCTATGTAGAGGGTGTATTGACTCTTACCCCCTAACAAATCAATAAAATATTTAAACTCCTCAGGGGTATGTGTGATATAACAAACTAAATCTATGTATTTACTTAATTAATCATATTACCTGGGGCTGTATTTAATCTCCCCAGGGGTATGTATGATATAACAAACTAAATCTATATTTATTTATATGTACATTCTAAATCTATATTTATATTTCCATTTTATGACATTTTAGAGCACAATATCTATTTATTTAATGAGTTTAACATATTGCAAAAAATAAAACATATGTTCTATGTAGAAGGTGTATTGACCTTTTTCCCCCTGATATAAATATAAATAAATATAGATTTAGTTTGTTATATCATACATACCTTATATACATATTTTATTGATTTGTAGTTAAGTTTGTTCATAGTAGAGGACATGCTAAGCACCAGGAACAATTACACTGGTCAAAATCGGATACCTCTTTCTGATTGGCTGACAACTTTTGGCAGAGTTGTAGTGGTGAAAAATTCAAGCGCAAGAGCATAGAGATTCACGAGTGCGTGGGGTGGGTTAAGCACACACGCTTCGCAAAATGAAAGAAGAGCAAGTTCACGCAAGAGCAGGATATATCTAAGCACGAGACAGTAGTTTTGTATCAGAGCACAGTGAATCTGAGCAAGAGCAGAGAAAATATGAGTGAGAGCATGTATATTTTACACGCGAGCAAAGAAAATCCATGAGTGCTACGTGAATTGCACTCGTGTTTAAAAAATGTACTTCGACTTTTGGCAGTAAAATAACGCCATACTTTTGTGCTGATGTTAATGCAGAGGAGGTTTGGAACTCTGCAGTTATCGAGGCAGCAGAGAGTTGGTGACTATTATGCACTGTGCGCCTCAACACTCTACGATCCCGCTGTGTAACTTTACATGCACTGCCACTTTGTGGCTGAGTTGCTGAGGTTCCTTAACGCTTCCACGTTTCAATAATAATCTCTCACAGCTGATTGTGGAATATCTAGTAGGGAAGAAATTTCATGAAATGACTTGGTGTCATGGTGGCTATTACATCCTATTACAGTACCACACTCGAATGATTTTATACACCTGTGGCAATGTGACTATATGTATATATATATATACACACACACACACACACACACACACACACACACACACACATA
>JAOVVH010000010.1:20382357-20401986 GCA_028566435.1 Scorpiodoras heckelii
CGCAAAAGGAGGCCCTACACCATACTAATAAATTATTGTGGTCTAAAACCAGGTGTTTCAGTTTCATTGTCTAACCCTAGGTGTTGCTAATAAAGTGACTTGTGAGTGTATTTGTGACTTTTTATCATAAATCTGGCATAGATTTAGCATAAATCAACATCACCATAGTCTTTCTATTGCTACATACATGTTGTATTTATCGTTTTTACTGTAGGACCACAATTTGTAGTGTGACAGCTGGCCATTAGCATTTAGCTCGTTTGTGCTGTCAAGCTGGCTAACCCTTGAGACATTAGGAATAAAGCTGCATGCAGTTAGCTAATGTTTTCTCGCGTCCCTAGGTTCCTTGGTGAAGTGGCATTACTTCACATTATGTACCTAAAATCAGTGTTTGATTTAAGGCAGATTTCATTCTTGTGTGAATCGTTTCTTGCACTTTTACTTTCATATACTATGTAATTTTAAGGGTTTGCATTTGTCTGTTGAGGCTGTACTTCAATATTTACCAGAGTATTTATTTTGATGAGTATTTGCACTTTTACTTTCATATATTAAGTCATTTTAAGGGTTTGAAGCCGTACTGCAATATTTACTGGAGTGTTTATTTAGATGAGCATTTACACTTTTACTTGTGGTGTTTTGTCACCTCTGTTCCTGGGATTAGCTCAAAAGTATAGTCTCAATGAGAAGTCTAGCTTAGCCAACTCAGTGTATGAAGCAGACAGCTCACTTAGCAGGAGAGTTTCAGCCTTTAACATGTGCATGTGCTAGGATTTGTAGCAGGTGAAGTGAAAGGCAGTGTGAAGGGAAAGAGAAGGGAAGGAAAGCTGCGCAGACCAGACATCTACTTTCAGACAATTAACTAACTAATTAATTGTTTCACACACATAGTGCATTGCACAGGTTGAACATTAATTTGAGAAGTGAGCAGGAAAAGTGGAAGTGGACATGGCGAGTGGGGGTTACTCTGCATTAATTACACCAAAGCAGGATAACCCTTTTGTCCATAGACACGTTGGTCCTTATGCTTCAGCATCATTTATAAAAATAATATCCTGGGTTAATGCCTATTTTTGGCTTTGAATGTTTCTCCTTTAAACAGAGACCGTAAGAAAGCATTTTGACAACTGGTAATTTCTCCATTCCCAATTTGATGAAACACTGGGAGACAGATTCCTTGTTTTTTTCACCCTCATCTCACTGACTTAGACTAAACATCCCATACGTACATGACTGTGGACCCAGTGTGTGTGTGTGTGTGTGTGTGTGTGTGTGTGTGTGTGTGTGTGTGTGTGTGCATTTGTGTTCCTCCACACATAATTAGTGCTAAATCTCTGGCATGCTGTCACAGTTTGCCAAAACAAGAAAAACTCTCCCGCAATACCTCCACATTAATGAGAGAGCACAATGCATAAAAAAACACAAATTTTCTACGCATGCTATCTCTCAATTCCATAGACACCTACACCCATGCAGGAGCAAACCCCCACGAGAGAGAAAATATTTTTCAGAGTGAAAAGAGGGCCATTTAAACCGAGGGAGCAAGTAACATTCATCTCAACCGAATCAATTAAATCAATAAATAGCTAAAAGGGTTGTCCTGCAGTGGAAGGTTAAAGAAGTATAGATTGCACAATTATGTTGTCAGATAACAAATGCTTGCTTGAAAATGTTAGCTGGATAGCAAACATGTGCAATAATTAAAGGATTATTATCTGTACAACATATCCTGGATACACAGTAGTATGAGACTAGATTGATCAAAAGAAGGATTTGAGTTAGATATCTTAATCAAGAAGGTAGGGATTTATGCTTATGGAGAACAAAGCATTAAAATTATTTACATTATTATAAAAAAAATGCATGACTGATTCTGATGTCTTCCAGGAGCGGATTAATTCTTCAGTACACACACACAGGTGCAGCAATATTCTTAGAGTCTATCATGGCTTAATGTCAGTTCTTTTCAGGTATGTAATTTGAATCATTCACTGGCACTCAGTAGCCAAAATTATGCGAGCCATACTGGAATAAGTCCAGAAACAATAAACGCCTAGCTGCGAAATTACAACAGCTGTGCTGTCTGCTCTGCAGTTATAAGTAAAAGCCACACACCAGGGCGAAGAAGAGACGGCATGGGAGTGCTGCTAGGTTATGAGTGATTGGCACTGATGGCTTTGGTCAATAAAAGCAATAACAGTGTTTACTCTGTGGGTTAGAACTCCAGTGGCAACAGCATCTGCAAGCTCTTATCAGTCCATGGGCTCGGCAGGAAGAAGCAGAAAGCTGGGCTTATCTGTGTTTTGGTCTGGACCTCTGAGGATGGGAGGTTTCAGTGTTTGGGTCAGGTTTGTTTTGAGAGGGGAAGGGAAGCAGAGAAACATGACCTGAGGAGCACTGATGCAGTCAGGCTGGAGTATGCAGTGAAGGGTGAAGAGTGGATATTTTCAGGTCAGGAGGCATGTTTGCTAATACAGCAGCGCTAACAAGGTTCACATAAAAGAGCTGTAACAAAACCATTAAATGTAACTTGGAGGAACAAGGTTATATGCTTCTTAAAAATCATACAAATGTATTAGATTATTATATCTAGATGATTCAATCTATTTCTATACATTTTGTCTAGTTTGATTTTTTTCTGATCTAACATGTGTTGATTCATACTTGGCAAGTTCCCTTACAGGAAATGGAAATATTTAAAATTGCTGTGAAATACTTAGATTTTCCATGAATGAGGACTTGCTCACAGAATATTAGAATAACTGTAAAATAAAACAAACAAACCAAGATGTCCCCTAACTGCTACCTCAGAGATTGTAAACCTAATGATGCAAGAATTCTCTGTGGGTTTCTACACCTTTGCAAAGTGTGAGCACAACAAAACCTGTAAGGTGAAAGAACTTGATGCACATCTGTTGCTTTTACCGATAATGGTGAGTTACAAAAAGGTTTGGACCAGTGACCTTCAAACTGAAATAAAGTAAGAATTATTGTCATTCCTGTCCTCAGAGACAGATGTTCTGTAACAGGGGGATTATATGAAGAAAATACAATTCAACTAAAATCATGGTAATACATTTTATATAAAAATATGACGGACCTGCTGTAACACAAAAAGTAAAAAAGGTGACTGATAGTCAATAAATACAATAAATGTAGACACAACAGACTATATAATAAGCCGTGAACTATACACATTAAATGCTACAAAACAAACAGCAGTGTTACTTGATAATGTTAATAGTACTGAATACTTTGAGTTTGAGTAAGTCTGTGCCCATGATAGCCTCAGATTCCCAAGCTTCTCTTCTGCAGTTGTAGCCCATCCACTTCAAGGTTGATGTTTTGTGCTGGCTGAGATGCTTTACTGCTCACAACAGTTGTAAAGAGTATTTATTTGAGTTACTGTATCCTTCCTGGCAGCTTGAACCATTTTTAGCCATTTTCCTCTAACTTCTCTTAACAATTTGTTTCCACCCACAGAACTGTCGCTCACTCAGTGTTTTCTGTCTTTCGCATTATTCTGTGTAAACTCTAAAGTGTGAATTTGCGTGAAATTCCTAGGAAATCAGCAGTTTCTAAAACATCCATCACCATCCAAAACATCCATGACCAACGTCACAGAGATCACACTTTTCCCCTATGGCAGCGGCACAATGCATAAAATCACATAGGTACAGGTCAAAAGCTTCACTTAATGTTCACATCCACATCAACCATCAGAATGGGGGAAAAAATATGATCTCTGCGGTTTTGACCATGGCATGATTATTGGTGCCAAATGAATTAGTTTGGCTTTTCCTACAGCTGTTGTGCTCCTGGGATTTTCATACACAACAGTATCTAGAGCTTACTTAGAATTGTGCAATAAAGAAAAGACATCCAGGGAATGGAAGTTCTATGGAGGGAAAAGCCTTGTTGATGAGAGAGGTCAGAGGATAATGACCAGATTGTTTTGAGCTCACAGAAAGGTTACAGTAACTCAGATAACACCCTATGCAACTGTGGTGAGCAGAAAAGCATCTTAGAATGCACATCTTGTTGAACCTTGAAACGGATGAGCTACAACAGCAGAAGATCACATCAGGTTCCACTTCTGTCAGCCGAAATCAGAAAGCTGAAGCTGCAGTGGGCACAGGCTCACCAATATTGGACCGCTGAAGACTGGAAATTGTAGCCTGGTTTGATGGATCGCAATTTCTGCTGAGGCACACAGATGACAGTTCAGAATGTATCGCCAACAGCATGAATCTATAGACCCAGAGCTTCCTTGTGTAATGTGTCAACAGTCCAGGCTGGTGGAGGTTGTGTAATGGTGTGAGGAATATTTTTATGGCACACTTTGGGCCCATTAATACCAAGTCATTGTTGCTTGAATGCCACATGATTTTTAAGTATAGTTGCTGGTCATGTGCATGCCTTCATGGCCACAATTTACCATCTTCTAATGGCTCCTTCAGCATGAAAATGCACCATGCCACAAAGCAAAAGCCACCTCAAACTGGTTTCATGAACATGATAATCAGTTCAGGGTTCTTCAGCGGCCTTCCGTGTCACCGGATCCGAATCCAGTAGAACACCTTTGGGATGTGGTAGAAAGGGACACAGCATGAAACTGCACCTGAAAAATCTGCAGGAATTGCAACCATATGCATATGCCACAAACAAATGAGACAGTAGAGCAGAAGTACTATAGTGTCCCAAAAAAGCATTCAGTGAGTGTGCGTATAAGGACAGTTATATATAGGGACAAAAATGAAAGGAAATCCAGCAGCTCTGTTATGCTTTGGGGGTGTTTAATTATATTGCTAGCATGGTTTTCCTCCATTTCTCTCCTTAGAATTAAATGTCACCACAAATCAATATAACATTCTATTGACAGATCACTTTTATCCTATAATGAAACATTTCTATCCTGATGGGCATGGTTGCTTCCAGGATGACACACATCCAGAAGGCACTAGGGCCCACTGAATATTTTGATGAAAATTAAAAGGAAGGAAATCATATGCTATGGCCTTCATACTCATCAGACATCTCAACCTAGCTGAGATTTTGGGGCCATGTGTTAGACAGCACTCTCAACCACCACCATCAAAACATCAACTAATTGATAATCTTTAAGAGGAACTGTGTTCCAGAGACTTGTGTATGATCATGATTGACTACAGCTGGTAGCTTCTCTGTGCCCACATAAAAAAGGGTTTGTTTGCATTCACTGGATTGACCAACACACTGTGCAATGGGAAAGTACAAGGAGTTCAGTGCAGATCTGCTGGTGGAACACCAGTGTAACTGTCTACAGTCAAGCCAGTTTGACATTGCCATGGACTGAGTGGCTGCTGTCCAAGAAAGAAGCCGCTCCTCTAAAATTGACACCTTCAAGCTTGATTACAGTTTGCAGCTGACCACATGGCCTTCTGGAGGAAGTTTTATGGTCAGATGAGACAAAGATTGAGTTGTTTGGCCACAGTGACCAGAGGTATGTTTGGGGTGAAAATGTGAGGCATTCAACCCTAAGTACAGTGTACCACTGGTTAGGCATGGTGGTGGTAGCATCATGCTTTTGTCGCCAGTAGAACTGGTACCTTGTACACAGTGGATGGAATAATGAGGAATGCAAACTACCATAGAATTCTTCAGCATATTCTTAAACTAAACCATCAGCTGAAACTTGGAAACGATTTGGTGTTCCAATCAAAGCTGGTCGTGGACTGGATAAAACAGACTAACATTTGAAATGGCCTTCCTGAAATCAACCCTATCAAAAATATGTGGAAGTGCTTAAATTTTGTCTGTGAGTGAAAATCAAATTTAACTAAACTCTACCAGTTTTGCCAAGAAGGGTGGTCAAATATCCAATATATTCTGTCAGAAGCTTGTTGATGGTAACCAAAAAGTGAGTTGGCAAGGTACAACTTGCTAAGGGACATTCAAACAAATACTAGGTCTGCTCTATTTATAATTTTGACCCAAACATTTAAACTTGTGTGCCAAAATCTTATTCTTTTTTTCTAAAAGCCTTTTTTTTGTGAAAGCCTCCTGAAGTGCTTCATTGCTGGAACAATGCAAGTGAGTTTGGAGCAATGGTACATGATCAAATTCTGTGTGAAAATCAATAAAAGTGTATCAGAAACTCTTGAAATGTTGCGGAAAGCTTACAGACAAGCTACCCTATTGTCACCCGATCGTTTAACAAGCGAGCCCAATTTCCTAAACAGAGTGATGACAGGAGATGAATCATGAGTGTTCAAGTAAGATCCTGAGACAAAAAAGACAAAGTGCTGAATGACACATGACATCACCTCATGTGCATGAGCAAATCAAAAATTAAGCCACTGTTCATCACCTTTTTTGCTACTCACGGGATTGTGCCAGATGTTAAATGGAACATTTTACCTTGGAGTTTTGGGATGTTTGAGGAAGAGGGTTTTGCATGTGCACCGTCAGATCACCTCTTCATGGATCCTCCATCATGACAACGCACCGAGTCACACTTCAGTGGCTGTGAGGGAATTTTCGTCTGAAAAAACATTGCAACCCTTCCACATCCACCCTATAGCCCCGGCTTGGCTCAGTGTGATTTCTTCTTGTTCCCCAACATTAAAACACATCCCCATGCGTAAGCCAATTCTTTCTCATTACTTTCCAGACAGACCTTGTATATACACATTATATCCTCAATCCTGAAAACCTATATCATAGTTTAAAACAAAATTTTATGTGATGAATCTTAAATGGATTAAATGTAGAAGAGGAGCATGTGGTCTTATAAATAGCACATTGTAAAGAAGACGGAGCAAAGAGCAAATCAGGGAGAATCACATTTTTGACATTTCAATTTCCTCATGACATCCTGCCATTCCAGTCCGAGACATTTTTACCATGTCTATAGAACACGACTTAATAGAGGTGCAGAAGGTTACATGTATCAAGAATCATTTCCTGGTTTATTTATTGCTAATCTCAGGCACTATATTAAACCTATGAGATCAGCTTGGGAATGCTTTCTGTTTTGGGGCCACAGTTACCTTGTATATAATATTTTCACAGCTCAGAGACTATACAGTGACTTTTACGTATCCAGGAGCTGGTTTGATATCAACAGAGTTAAGCTTTATTATATATTTATCAAACATAAAAAAGCTCAGCGCTTTGAAATATTCATAGTCAGACAACAGTACCAGGCTTTATTGGAGACTTTATCCTGTAGGTAGACATGTGGTGCGTTTTCTGCATGGCCTTCGCACAAACACGAAAATGATAACAGGAGATCAGTTAAAGTGACACTACGTCATGTAGTGTTTTGAACCTCAGCCCCAAATCTTACACTACAATGCCGCTAGTGCTAAAGACCTGAAAGATACAGAGTGAGAAATGCAGCTGTTAGTCAGTGCATGCCTCATTAAACACTGATGCTCTAGTAAATAATCTTTCGACTATCTCTTTAGAGTACGGTAAAAGGTTTAGGTTAAGAAAGGGCACAGGTCAGGAGGCATGATCTGTAGGATTTCAGATTAGCGTGGTCTTGGTCACCTTTTCCCTTAACAAGGAACGCTGAATGTAGGGAAGGAACACACCTTGGATTGGATACAAGTTCATCACAGAGCTCCATGTGCATGCCTTCATACCTAGTGACAATTCAGAAAACAATCGACCTACCAGCATGTTTTGGGAGGTGGGATAAAAAGCCAGAGAAACCAGAGGAACCCTGGGAAGAACACGCACAGAAACACCACACAAACAGCAACCCGAGTTAAGAATTGGACCCAGGAGCGGTGAGGTGGCAGTGCTACACGGTACGCCATTGTACTGCCAATGCTAAAGAATGACTCGTATTCTCATAAATAACTGATCGACTTTTATAAGCCTTTCTAAATTTGTCATATGGAAGCATTAAACACCGGTCTCCTCCTTGCCCTGGGCTATCACTTAAAGCTGACCTTCCATTACTGACAGTATAGAAATGGTGTGACTCTGTCAACAAACAAGACAACGTTGCTGGGAAACTAATTCCTAAGTATCCTACACAGTATAGGAAACATGTTTAAAGCACACATTCTGAGCAAGTGACATGCTGTGAATAATCTCTATTTAAAATAACAGTGTTCAGTCTCTCCTGTAGATGTCTGGTTCACCTCTTGATTCCCTTGAATGCTTTTAGAAATTAATCCCAATTCACAGTGCCACTGTTTGGTATTCAGTTTATTTTTCCTCTGATTTCTACTTTAGAAGAAATAAATACACTGATAAAAATAACTGCAACTTTGAACACGTACATTTTTTTTTCCAAATCAAAACCAATTTGTGCAATACTTACTAACGGCATTAACAGGCCAGATGCTTGCTGAGCCTATCTAAGTGAGCGTGCCAGTTGCTGGTTCTGGAGGCAAAAGCATACGGTTTGCATGCAAATCTTGTAAACAGATCTGTTTGGGTTTAGGCAGTGCTACAGAGGGACGTCACACCAGCCTACCATCTGGGTCTGCACAGAGAGTATTTAGGATGACGCTACAGACACGCTTTCTGCAGCACGAGTGTCACTGATTTGCTTTGCTTGTTATTTTCGGTCGTCTTGATAGTCTTTTGAGGCAACAGAGCAGCTAATAAAGGCACAGCAGAAAGGCTGTAAATGCGAGCATGAGGGGGAGGAAGGCACCCAGCTGAGTGCTGAACTTGTGTAGACACCGCCAAATCAGCCTAATTCAGATCCTTTACAAGCTGCACATGTGCGCATATCAAAAGCTTCTCTCGCATTCATGCATGAATACAGTAAGGTAATCAGGTCAGATATGGTACACAACACTATACGGTCAATCTTTTAATGTTTTGTAACTTTTACTCAACTCTCCTAATTATGACTGTGTTTCAATTGTCTATACTATTCCAGATAAACACCTGAAATTGTTCTTTCACCCCAGATTCTGAGGATATGCTCATGCAATAAATGAAATTTAGATATATTAATGATATAATGATCACAATATTTCATCATATTTTATCATATTTGATCAAAATATTTCATCATATTTGGTTGTCGATTGGCTGATGGGGATTTTAATACCCAAATCATTACATGCGAACATTTAATGAAGAAGAAATCTGTCCTTAGTAGACCATACGGGAAACGAAAGGGTCAGACTACACTCAGAGTATCAGATCCCTTCCTTATAATTAACTCTTGAAGCTTCTTGGGCTCATCAAGCAACAGTACAGCCACTGGGGTTGACTTTTAAATAACACTTCTAAGCAGCAAGGCCTGAACAACCACCAGATCAGTGGATGGAAGAGACACATCAAGGGCCTTGTCACTGCTGATATGCCGTTTGAACATACAGCCAGAAATCATTAGCTGCCAAACTAATTTGAACAGAATGTTAATCAAATTGAACATTTAGCATTTAAAACTATATCTACAGTGTACCCAAGAGGGAACAGCTCTTTCTGCCTTCCCTTGGCTTTATCTTAGCCAGTGGGTCTTTCAAAGAACATGTTATCATGGAAATGATAGGCCCTGTGGATGAGCAGGAAATAGAGGAAAAGCAACACTCTTAACAGAGGCCCTTTGAGTAGTAATCTGAGCAGTAGTACACAGTCACAGTCACAAAAAGCACAGGGGAAGAGATAATCAAAGCCATACAAGTCATGGCAATCATCCAGAGACTTTCCACCTATAGATTAACATGTGTGGCAAACGAAGGCAGGAATGTGGCTGTATGCTGTTAGTCATCATGTCTCCTGTGAAATCAGAGGAAAAGTGGATTTCGACTATTATAACCAAGCAGGACGCTTTTCCTTCGAGACATTTATCTAAAAGAAGGGTAAAAAAAAAAGCTTTCCCTGATGACAGAACCTGCACATTTGATCCCTGAGGTCATCGTAAGCCGAGAGGCCATTGTAGGGAAACAGCTGCACTGGTACGCTGGACTCCAGCGCCTGCTGAATGAATGAAGAGAGGCTTAAATCGAGCCTGTCGTGGGGGGAGAAGCTTGACCAATCAAGAGTGACCCCTTAAGAGTGTGAGGTTTGATTGTTTAAAAAAAAACAAAAAAAAAAAAACAACATGGGTCAGGATTGAGGAAAATAGTAAAGGAGACATTCGGCACTCATGTACGCAAAAGATGGCCTTGTTTGCAATCACTTCACACACACACACACACACACACACAATAAAGCAGACATACATGCTGTCAGTTCCAGCTGATTTATTTGTCAAGATACAGACTTCAGCATGACGACATGTAACGCATTTTTCTTTTGCTACAAAAATGCAGATGGTCCATTTCAAGAGTATATTGCACAAAATAATGAAAAATAAAAATGCCATTAAGATGGTAAAAAATGCAAAACAATTTTTTTTTTTCCAGAGTTTCACACCTGCTATTTGGGACCCATTCACACTGATATACATAAATGCCTAGCTTTTACTATATTACAGAACATATACAATCTTGAATCTAGTACCAGCAATGAGGCCTAGAATTCCCCAATTCCATCAGAGGAACGCGTGGTCAGACCCACACCTGTACACAGCCGAGAATGTCAAATCATACCAAGGCATTTAAGATGCAAAGATGATGTCATTTAACCCTTTGCATGCTTGAATCAATGAAACCGGGTAGAAGTGCCTGAAGAAACCTCACTGAAAGCACAGTAAGAACATTCCCTTTTAACTGTACAAAAATATGCCAGAAAATATTTTCACTTTTCGCCTTTTTCTTTTCTTTTTTTTTTTTTAAAAGATGAGGTATGTTGGTTATGTATCAAAAACTCTTCCTGCCATACCTGTGTCCTAGAACAGTTTAATCTCCGCATCTCCATTGTCTGGAGGGTTACAAAAAACTAATTTGTGGCATACAGAGGAAAAAAAAAAAAAGATCACATAAAACCCTCTGGAAAAGTGAACATCCTGAAGTGGTGTAGACTCGCCTCCTTGCCAGGAGCAGCCGCAGTTTCAGCTCCCTGTAGACACACGAGGTGGGACGTGAATGCATAGTTTATCTTTGACATTTTGCTCTCCATCTGCGGCCTCACACTAGTTAAACACCCATAAAACCCTGTGACGGTGACAAACGTTACTTGTTTTGTGTGTTTTTTTTTTCTCTCTTCTTGTCATGTCACCTTTGTCGTGGATCGTCGGCTTCCGTTTCCTCCACCCGGACGGGCCACAAAGCCCAGAGGCGAGTCTGAAAGAACCTGAAGATGCGCCGGTCTCCTCGCTGACCGACAGCACGTGGGCTTGTTAGTAGGTGAAAACCAAGTCGGAGAAGTTGGCCTCAAGCCAGTCCCCTGCGATCATCTCGCTCAGCTCTGGAGTGCAGTAATCCGGGAACTCGAAGTGGGATCCGAGGCTGCCCTCGCTGAACGAGTCCAAGTCTTTATCCACCAGAGACAGGCACAAGTTCCCTGAAGCGTGGCTGCTCGGGTCGCCGCCCGCCGCCAAGTTCAAGCTGAAGTCGACCAGCAGGTCGTCCGCGTCCTCGCCGCACGACGACGACGAGATGGACGCCGAGCGGAAAGACGGCGCCGGAGAGAGTTCAGACGCTCGGCCTGCGTGGTGGTGGTGGTGGTGGTGGTGCTGCTGCTGCTGCTTGGTGATGTTCTTGAAGCTGTAGAAAAGTCTGGATCCGGAGGTTGCATTTGCGCGACCGGACGTCTCCTCGTACATGCTCGCGCCCTCCGACTCCGCGGCCGAGCTCAGCGTGGGACTCGCCGGGACTTTGGCCACACCGTACAGCCGCAGGTGCTCGTCGTCGTCGTCCTCGGCTTTAAAGCGCACCGGAGACTCGTCATCGTAGTCGTCCTCGTCGTCGTCGTCGTCATCGTCGTCGTCTTCATCGTCGTCCTCGTCGTCCGTAAGCTCCCTCTTGACCGACTTGCTGACTTTGTGCAAGTTTGTGAACACGTAGCTGCACCGGACGTCTTGCGCGGCTCTCGCACCGACTCCGACACTCCCCGGCTTACCGGGCTTCATCTTCGCGCACTTCTTCGCAGCACTTTTGACAGCCTTGTTGCCGTTTTTCTCCGGCGACAGCGCGCCCGCTTTGTTAGAGTTGTCCAGCTTGGGTTTCTTCTTGGGTCTGTACTTGTAGTCTGGATAGTCAGCCATGTGCTGCAGGCGCAGCCGCTCGGCTTCCCGGATGAACGGGATCTTCTCGCTGTCCTTCAGCATTTTCCAGCGCTTGCCAAGTCTTTTGGAGATCTCGGCGTTGTGCATGTCCGGAGACTGCTCCATGATCTTCCTCCGCTCGATCTTTGACCACACCATGAACGCGTTCATGGGCCGCTTGATGTGGCCGGTGGCCGTCCGGCACCAGTCCGGTTTTGGCGGCACGGGGCTGCAGACGCTCATCTCGGTCTCTTCCGTGTCTGTGGCCTCGCGGGATGCGCCGCTGTCCGTCTCGCTGTGTTCGGTTTGCTGTACCATGGTCCGCCGTGCTCTCGGTCAAACCCTCGTTTCTCCTTTCTTCCCTCGCTGTGATTTTCTTTCACCTCCTGTTCCGGCAGCTTTAAAGCTCAAGTCAAACCTCTTTCCAAACTTACTGGCTCGCTTCTTAACTACTTCTCGGCGTTTTTTTCCACACCTGCTACGTCACGTGTAATTATCCAATGGCGCGGCTTTGCCCCGCCCATCATGCTCCTTTGGCTGTTCCGTTAACCCCTCGCGTCGAATGCAGGCATGTTATTGGTGGAGGGGCTTTGTGGGCGGGGTTATGAGTGTCAGACGCGCATGGGGAATTTCAAAGAACATGGTCTTGTCAAGGAGATAGACATCAGGTTATTGCACGAAATGTGCACATAAGACAGTCTGGGGTTTGAGCCACGGCGAAATGAATGAATATTTATTGTAATACTCTTGCTTTAATTTAAAAATCATTGTGGCACATGACTTACAGTGTTTGTAACGCTTAAAGCATGGTGGTTTGTAATATTCTATAATTGTGTACTTTACAATACAAAACAGAAGAGTACAAAATCTACAAATGAACCTTAACCTTTGCTCTAAATTAATTTCATATATTTTTGGAAAGACCATAACTTGTCCCTTTTATGTGTTTGCATATTTATATGAGGAAAGTGATGAAGGGAGTTTCCTCTGTGAATGAGGAAAAGAAGCTCGGCCCCGCAGCCACCACAGACACCAGCAGCTCCAGGCTGCTGCCAAGCTTCCACTGATAAGCAGCTTCTCTCTGTGTGTCTGTCTCTCTCTCCTCCTCTCTCTCTGTCCCCTAGAGGGCAATCATTACCCCTCTGAAATCACACTGCCCAGCCGTCACTGGGCACAGTGCCGCCTTCCCCCCTGTATTCTCATGTGGTTACAGCGACAGGAGAAATGCAGTGAGAGGTTCCTGCCCTGCCTGTTGCCTCCCGCAGGCAGTGCAGGGTCACTTTTACATCGAGATATTGAGATATTGCTTCAGATTACTTTCCACCGGCACAACACGCTGCTCCCGGCCCACACCACCGATCAACCACTGAGGTGGCTAAAGGTCAGCTGCTTCAGAGCCATTTGAACATCTGCAATCATCGTGCCATGGCTCGTGACATTTTAGACTCCTTATGGTTTAATAACTTCAATGTTGTTTTGTTTACATCAGATTTTCATTATGCTTTGATCATCACTTGAGAATTTAATACAGGAATGGTACTGAATTAACTACTAAACTGAAAGGATTTTTGCCGTAGTATATTGAAAAAATGTATAATGTACGGGGTTTGGGGTGGGGTGGGGTGTGAAGCTTTAAAACGGTGCCTTTTAACAATTCTTACTGGCACATTAAGTGTCTTCTGCTGCACCCCTCCCCTACCCAGTTATATCAGTTATAGCCTCCTCCTCTGAGTATTGGTGTGTTACAGTAAATTAGATGGCACTTTTATAACATACCTATCAGAGAAGAAAGAAAAAATCTGACAGAAAGAGAGAAAGTGTGAGACAGAGAAAAGAAGAGAGACTTTGAAAGAGCGAGAGCCCTCCAGATGGGAATGACTCATCTCCTGGCTGGTGCTTATCATCCAAAGACTGGGCGCTGCTGCTCCCCCCAAAGCAGCACAGAAGTAAAGGATCGATAGGAAGGCCTGACTATCCACTATCTGATATTGAAGATGAAGGAATTTATTCCTTCTGAATGACCCCCAGACTGATGTGTTCGATATTCCTTGAATCACAAAAGGCCACATTCGGATTAGGTAACTGCAGGGCCCAAGTCCCATGGCAGCCACACTCACTAATAAAAGTTCTCGTTTTGGACACATCTCTGATTATTCCACTCACATTTCTTTGGAGTGTAGTTTTATCTACATTTTTTTAACCTTATACCTCCAAGTGCAAACTGTGGAAAAAAAATGTCACACTTTCAGAAGTAGCTGTTCAGTTCGGGTGGAGAATCACATTCACATAAGTGAGTTAATTTGGGCTACATCCTGGCCATTGATTAGGAATGCGCCAGCCAGCTTTGGTCTGGGGGGACGTGGCTCGGGTAATGGCCACCGTTAGACGTGTGAACTCAAAGCACAGTTCAGTGGGTATGCAAATGGCCTGTTGTGAGTGTTATGTCACACTTTTGTTTCTGGGGGCTATAAAGCTGTGTGAATAAGCAGTTGCCAAGCTTTTTTACTGGGGCTTATGGGGTTAGCTTAAACATATCGCCTACCTAACCACCTCAGTGCTTTTTAAAGTCTGTAAGTGGAAAGTACATTGCTGTTTTTTTCTCATAATATTTGTAAAGAAGTATTTCATTAAAAACATAATTGAAAAGCAAATTGAAATGTCTCTTTAGTTACAAACCTCTCTGTTTTTCCATTACTTCACTTTCTCTATTTGAATGAGCGTGGCTGTGGAGGAGAGTGTTGTTATCAGGGTTAAATAAGCAGCTTCACACGTGCAATACATACTGTAGTGATTCAACGTCCCAGAACTTTAAATATGTGAATCCCTGCTGCCGCTTGACGAGAACGTAAACAAGGTGTCCTTAACACTCTGGTGAGCGTTTGTCCGCACAGACACACTTGGTTGTACTGGTTGTCTGCCACTGTTCTCCAAAACCACACAGTCACCCCTGTATGTATAGTACAGTGACTTAAGTAAGTGTTTTTCATCATTTTTTAAAAAATCATCAGTGCTGATGTCTGATCACTGCACATCCTAGTATATTACAACATTCTACTCCTTCTGTGTTTCATATAAACATAGTGGTTAAGTATCATTATTGGCTTGAGAAGCTCTGAGGTTCACTTTAGGAAAAAAAGGCTAGTCCTGTCTGAAAAAAAAAGCTTGTGCCGAAGTAATCTAAAATCCACTTAACAGGAAATGCAATCATGTTGTTCAGTAAAGCAAAATGTTATAAAAAAGTTAGGCTGCGACATTACAAAAATAATGTTTACGTAATGGTCTGAGATATACTTTAGGAAGGGGTTGCTCTACAGTGTGATAAGAATATTGCTCACAGACACACTTGCTAGTTAAAAAAAATGAACATGGTGGTAAGTCTCATCTAAGATCTGTTAAAAAACAGATATTTAATGTATTCGTTTATACAGATTTTATTTGTTAAATCACGTGACTCATTTTAATGAACAGTTTATTCTTGTAATTTTAATATTCTTGTCATTTTAATTTTACTGTTTACTGTTTTACTGTTTTTACAGTGTAATTTATGGCTAAAATGTTTTATAGGCAGTTCATAAACTTGACAGATTAAATGTTCATGCTAACAAACATGTCCTAGAACCATAAGGTTCTGCTAACCTAAAAGTTTGTTAGCTGGGATCATGCAAAAGTGATGTTAAATATATAGTATCTGAATGCAGATCCAATTTTTAAAGCCATAAAAAGGGCAGTGGTAGCTCAGTGGTTAAGATGTTGGGATACTGATCAGAAGGTCACAAGCTCAAATCCCAACACAACAAAGCTGCCACTGTTGGGCCCTTGAGCAAGGCCCTTAACCCTCAACTGCCCAGTTATATAAATGAGATAAAAGTCACTCTGGATAAGGGTGTTTGCCAAATGTCATAAATGTAAACGTACAGCCATGTCTACAGGTCATTTACAGTCCTTTCTGAAGTAAATATAAACTAAGAAGTGCTAATGCTTCAGGGGATACCAGGAACACTTATGTCCAGTGCTTGTCTAAGAAGTGTCTAGTGCATTTCTTTTTCAACCATCAGCTAAGCTGTAGCCATCATTGCACTGCTAGTTGAACTATCACAAAGCATGTGTTCAGTACAGTACAGTGTTGTTTGTTGTCTTCCTGCTATGGCACACTTGTTTAGTCATTTGTGTGGTAATAGTAAACATGTATGCAGAGGCTTTCAGAGGCCCTGACCTGCTATAATGAGAGTGTGTTTAGTCTGAAGGCCAGGTCCTGTGTTGATGGATTGCCCTGCCTGAGGGAGGGAGCATTTTTTCCCAGCTCTCTGACACTGGCAGAAAGAGCAGAGTGGACATCGACCTGCATGTGCTTATGCGCCCTTTTCAAAATTATTGATTTACTGAAACCTGTTAGGTGCCTATCGCTACATTTCATATGTGTGGGTTGGCAAAGGGCAAGATGCAAGATCCACAACAGTGTTCTTGTTATATTAATGTACATGCCAGTTACATAAATGGCAAGCTAAAACATTCCTTATTTTTGTATATGATCTGTGTGGCCTGTGCTGTTGATGTGCAGTTTTTTTATTGCTGAGGAGGTCATCTCAATGGGCGCTCTTGTAGGTTTGGGCTTAATGACTGAATCCAGTAAGACTTAACTGCAGAAAAATGTGATGGCAAAAGATAAGATGAAAAACTTGGCATATTTCTTTGGATAGTCATCTTGCATGAATAAAAAAAAATAAAACAAGTGAGTTGGCTGTTGCAGAAATGTAATTGTTTGCTAGCAAGCCAGTCTTATGTTCATGTAAATTAGACCTAACATAAAGTTTAAACAAAAGAAAAAATACCACAGCTCTTGTTGCAGCTCCAGAGTGTGTGCTTGGGATGCGGCACTGTTAAACAGTTTACTTCATTATTCATGAAGAATGTGCATTTATGCATAACCACCACTAAAGCAGGTGTACTTAGCATTGCTGCTGAGTGCCATTTGACATGAAGAACCCCTGATATGTCCAATATAGCATTAGTGTGTACAGTGTAAACATGGATGGAGTAAAAATTGACAAATTACAAAGAGGTGATTTTTTTTTTACCATTTTATTTACCATGTAGGTGACACCAACTTGCATCCCTCTTCAAATCAATCTCTGTATATGGTTCACCAATACACTGAAGTACCAGAAAAATAATACTTGGTAGGTCCCCCATGGGATCTTGGAGGGAACTTTGCAGTCCTCGTGCTGATGTTTGTTGAGGCCTCAGCATTGAATTCGGATGTTACTTGAGGCAGTGTTGTACGCCTCTCACGTGAAATGATTTTTGCCAGCCGACGCTGATCACGTTCACCCAGAGTATTTTTGCAGCCACGCAAAGTTAATTATTTGTTTAAGGAATAATTTTTTTTCTAAATAATCTTGAATATAACATAATAATCTTGAATATAACAGCTCTTACCTTTTAGCGGTTCCAAATATAATGTACATAACAATGCAATATGTTACTTCATTAAAACGTAACCTACCATAATTATACTTCTAACTTAAAGAATAATCAATATTTTTATATTTCTTGTGATCAATTCTGGAATAGCATAATATTTGCAATATATCATCAATCAATCATTTATTTATTTATTTAATAATTTAAAATATATATATTTTATTGTATGGATCTATTTTTTTATCCACAACTGGAAAATGAAGTCACATAGGCTCGAAAAGTCCAAGACAGTATTTACAGTACACTGATTTGAACTCATTCCTTCCTGAAGTGTTGAATTAGTAAGCTGTCAGGGGCTTTCTCACAAATTGCTCTTTGCGACTTGAAAATTGAAGTTCTCTCTCCTCCGCAAGCCTCTTCAGAGCACTCCACCCTTAGGGCAGGCTAATTTAAAGGTAAGTAGAGGATGTCATCAATTTTGAACAAATAAGACAATGGCATGGAGGGCTCAGGCAGTGGGAGGGAGCAGCGGAGATGAGTAGAGAAAAAGAAAAATACAAAGATAATGATCGCAGCTTGTAGATAAAAGAAGCTATTATTTCACCCCAGTTCATCTCATGTTGACATTCCAGTTAATTACCTGGTGCCTGGAGAGAGGAAGGAGCTTGAACAGGAGCACACCAAACATGCAGCACACTTCTTCAGAGCAACCTGCAGGTAACTCCATCCAGAACTCCATCCAGAATGCTCACACTTCTTCAGTTTATTGAACACACATGCAAACTGAAAGTGAAATATAGTGCAATGAATCTAAATTTTAAACTGGTGCTACATGCCGCCCAATTCAGCACTACATCTAGGTTAAGGGTATAACACAATGCCATTATCTATATCTGTTTATTGCACTAAATATTCAGATCGCTCTCTGTATTTGGATTTGGAAGTGGGAGTGGTTTAGATAGGTAGTTGCTTAGAAGTTAGTCCATATCTTTGGACTAGAAACACTAGAAATAAAACAACTGGGAAAATTAGGCATTTTTATTCACAAATTATAAAAATAAATAGCTATTTGCAGAACATAACTCTTATTTCACTCTTGTACAGTTCCCCAGCTACTTCATGTGAATGGGTCTCAGCTACAGTAGATACCATGCTGACTCTTCTGACAACTTTCTCTTTAATGTGACTGAGTAAGCTAGGAAACTAACTTACAAAACTACAATTTCAGAAACTGTTGATGATTTTAGTTGACAGTGGTAGCCACCTAACAGCATTTTTTAAAATAAGTTTTGGGTTTGTTACGCTGAACATTTAGAGATGTTCCCCAGACATGTTATCAGAATCTATTACAAACCTGGGACGCGCTTGCTGCTATTAGTCCAGCTGGGGTGTTTAGGCAGCATTTCATTTCAAGTGTTATTTTCCTGGGAAGATTTTATTTTAATATCAATCAGAAACTCATACAATAAGTTCTGCATTAAATTGACAAGGTAATATATTTTAATTAGTGCAGTCATGCAATAAATGTTTTTAATCATGCATTAATTGCGGTTTTAACTCACATTTTGATTTGTGTTGTACATGCAGATCGGCATTATAGGACCATTGAAAATGTTGTTGCCATTTATCACTGGTCTATTTTAAGATAAACGACCGCTGAATGTTGCCTCATTATTCACTTGACTTTATTTGGTAAAAGTGAAATATTAAAGATGATTGATGTCTTTTCAATTTTAAAATAAAATAAAATAGTTTTAGTCTTTCATTCATCTGATATACTGATTAGAGTTGGAGTTTAATTAAAGGCATCGATTCGCCAATTAGTGTAACGCGGCACATTGCAACCGAAGAGTAAAGTTACGTTCCAACCAAAACATACATAAAAAAATTAAAAATCATCACCCACAGTTCATAGACGTTTCATCACATTTATTTCAGTGTGCCTACAGCATACAAAATGAGTCTGAACAGTGTTGTTTATCATGTTAAATACAGCTGAGTGCTGTCTTGTAGAACACAAAGAATCAGCTGTCCACTGTTGATGACGTTGCAGGGCGTTTCAAATAGAGCCGTTTTAGTGACCGAGTTCCCTATGAAGA
>JAOVVH010000010.1:20413680-20424806 GCA_028566435.1 Scorpiodoras heckelii
ACACACACACACACACACACACACACACACACACACACACACACACACACACACACACACACACACACACGCATAAACATACAGAGTCCTAGCTTTCCCCTGTCTTTCTGAAAGCTTCCAGCTGCTGATATGTATTGAATATCCCCCTATTCCTTGACTGGAATGCATTCCAGTTGTTGTGCCCCCTCGGAGCTAAACCCCTGCCATTTTGTTTTTCCATTCTCGGCTGGAAGGATGTGGGTGACAATTTATAGAGCATGTCCAATTGCTTTGTATGTGTGCCAGCGTGGGGCTTGGTGTAACAAGTGTGCTGGTACAGTAGGTACATGGTCCAGAGATTGCAGGGGGCTCTGCTCTCAGTGGGGGCCAAATCCAGCTGAGTCAAGTAGAAGAAGAAGAAAAAAAAAAGAAGCAGGAAATCAAGATCCCCATCAAAGAGGTTTTTTATATATGCCGGAGCACTCTAATGACTGAAAGGTGTCTGGGCAGTACGGTGTTCGAGACAGGATGAAGGAGGCCGTGAAACAGAAGACATGTCAGCTGCATGAGCTGTATCCGTTGCCAGCTTGTCTGCTCCACATGCACATTAGTTTTGTTTCAAGGTGCATGACAGACGCACTTTAATCACACTCTGTGTTTGCTTTAAAAGATCTGAGATAATAAAGACGTTAGGAGGGAGAGAGAAAAAATATCCCTAGAAAAAAGGCTTGCACTAAGCAGCCTTAAGAATCAGGAACAGCTATTTTTTTTTTGTTCAGTAGAAGTGAATGGGGCTTAGGGCAGCTGTTGGAGGCCCTGATCTGCTCCCATGCTGGCTGGCTGTTTGAAGAGGTTCTGCTGCTTTACACTCCGTGTTTGCCTCCATTGTCCTTGGACTGCAGTCCTCAAGAGCCACGATGGATAGATGAGGGCTGCAGCTTTACAGAGCTGTAGGTTAAACATGGGGCAGTGGAGTCTTCTTGTGGAAATCCCCCAGGTCCAAAGATTTTATTTTACTGAATACCAAATGAACAGTGCTAGCTGAAAGAATCCATGCTGATCCTTGCTACACTCTTAAACATTTGTAAATCTGTTCCCCTAAGCAATGACCCCACACGCAATTGGACATGTGGTTGAAAGTGCAGGGTGGAGAAAGTAGGTAAGAAGATCCTGGAGTGTTTGAGTGAATTTAAAACACCCTTAACTTAAAAACTGTCTTCCATGATACAAATTTTGCTAGGATCAGTGAAATACTTGGACAAGAGTTAACATCCATGAATCAGAAATTTAATAGAGGCTTCATTAAACACTAGTTTTTACTGGTGTATTTTTTTCTAAGTAAACAGAAATATACTGAAGTCTTTCAGCTAACTTTAGGATAACTAGTAGGGAAAGAACTGATCGTTGCTTGTGGTTCACCAAAAATGGCAAGCCAAAGGATTCAGATGTTTAAACTAATACTCATCTAAAATTAATGTGCAAGACAGTCTAACACTGCACTGAATTATTAACTGAATGGTAACTAAATGATAGTTGTATCTACAAATACAAACATGAACAAGAAATTACATTTCCTTGCATAAGTGGGTGTTGAGAAATGCAGTGTTTCAATTTCAATGACCAGTTTTACCTCAGTAACACTGAAATGTTAGTTGTTCCAGCTCTACAAGACACTGAAATAGTTATTTAACCTCACACCAGAACAGAAAAACAAAAACACGCATATAGGAGAAAAGAAATTTCAAAATACTCTAGAAATATCAAATGCTCTAGCAAAAAAGATAAAGTAACATATCGCCTGATGTAAAAGATTTAGCAGCAACAAGCAGTATGAAGTTAGTGCAAAAGAATTTAAAGTCTCCAATTAACAAGCTTGTTAAAAATGCCAGGATTGGTCAGTGCTGCTCTCATTAACTTTGTAGGGTCCACTGCAACGGTGTGCTCATTCTGTCTGCATAAGTAGCATTTGGATGCAAGCATTAAGCCTTATTGACCCTTTAGAAAACAAGAGTTAGTGGTGGGAGGCATCTATTCTGCTCAATCCTGCTAATCTGAACTTCAGCACAAGTGAGACAGAGCACGCACCGTTGAGAATAATAGGCCTATTGATTTCTGCTTTGCCCCAATGTGCTTCTTTTTAATATCCCTCCTTTGCCACAGAATATATCTAGATCACTATACAAACCTGAGGCACTGTTAAACATTCACGTCTGAAGGGAGAACCTGGTATGGTGCATATAAACACTGGTGAACCACCAAGCAATGCCTGGAGAGAAAGCAAGCATATTTAGACTCTATTTTCGGCAGGACTAACTGGGTAGATTGGTGTTATAGAGCTGATCTAACCCTGTTGCTCTACAGTAACCCAAATGAACATGGTGAGAAGATTTCCTAGAGAGAACTGACTGGGAAAGTGTGTGGGTGTAGTTCCCAAGAAGACGAGCAACACATATTGTTCTACAGTACAATATATCGTGCACTATGCCAAGCACAGTGTTGGCCAAGAATATACTCAGTCCTATAAAACTGTATAAAGTTCCAAATAATTTCCTCTATCTCTTGGATCAACTGTTCAATTTAGTTTATAGGAAACATGCTCCTTGGAAAAGTCTCAAGGCTAATAATGCGTGTGAAGGCGTGAGCACAAAGCCAGTGATGCCACGCTTGAACAGGTGATTTGAGCTAAAAGTTAATGTACAACATCATGCCAAAGCTATTGTCAGTCAGATGGGAGGCACATGCCGTTTATATATCCATTTATAGCTCACCTCAAGCACCCTTCTCCCTGCATTTGTCTTTGACTGGGCCGTTGTCGGACAACATTAAATCAGGTAGACAACCGAGACAATTTCATTATGTGTTTAGATGAAGGTGGCAGACAAGTGCGAGAGGAGTAGATGAGATCTACTTGCTGCTATGCAAATGAAGCCTGGGGAAACCTCAGCGGGTGGGGCACCACAGTAGCGTGTTTAGAGATATGGTGGAAAAAATGAATTTTCTGGCATTTGGAAAGATGAAACATTTCTCTGCAACGTGTGGACGCTGGGTTACAGCTTTGGTGTGTAACCAAAGATTAGATCCAACCAAACTGATTAGAGAAATGGCAGTATTGGAATTTTTATCATCATAAACTTATTTCATGCATTAAATTGAAGGACTGTGTCATTTCTTGCCATTAGTGTTTTTCTGTGTAGATTTCTTATGGAAAAAAAAAAATACTCCTCTGTGGCATATGTATAGGAACACTGTACTGTGGGCTAGAGCAGCCAAAATATGTTTATGTGAAATAGAGTTTTTTCTAAAGCAATTTCATTATTGTTCAATAAAAAGCATTTGTAATTTTAGCTCTAATTCTGTATAATTCCTTCTTTTAGAGATGAGACTATTTTCTCAATATCAAGACACTCTTAAGTGGTGCCAGCATTGTTATGTGCTTATAAATGTTTTCGGCTGCTCCTGTTCTTGGGGTTGTCACAGTGGATCAAGTCTACATTTTGATCTGTCACAGGGTTTACACTAGATACCGTCCTGACGCAACCCGCCCATTAACCGGGATTGGGACCATTGCACTCCTCAGTGGCTGGGCTGTGCAGCAGGTTAAGTGCAACAGCGGGAGTCTGAATCCCTGACCTTCTGATCAGCAACTTGGAGTCCTACCCTACTGAACCACTGCTGCTCCATCTTTGTGTGCTTATGAAAGGAAATCACAAATCCTCGGAGAAAGTGTAAGCAGAATTGCATATGGGTTCAATGATGTATTTGGAAAAACATTCATAAAAGCAGCTTTTAAATCCTTTTCATTAAAGTATAATAGTTTACAAAATTTGTATTTGCGCATATGGTTTAAATGGAGTTCAACAACTGTGCTTAGGCTTCCACTATAATTCTGTTTAGCGGGAAAAAAGGATTTCAGTTCTTTCCTAACTACTTGGGAAAAGGGGTGAAATTTCTAAAATCCTTGTCTCTGCTATTCACACACTCACTACACATGTGTTGCATAGAGATTTTAAGTTTAGAAGTGAATATTCCTTTAAAAGTGACTTTTAAAATCCTGACATGAGGGCTGTTCTGCTGTCTGGTGTCTCTATTAAACCCTGTCTCCTAAAAGTCACTACACTGACTATAGAATACATAATGAGCAGATCCTATATGGATTATTGGAATAACTTTGCTGCTCATATATTTTAATACAGTTTTCCTAAATTGCACTTGACAAACTCACATGTGGAAAATGGCATGCAATTGGAGCAACTGTTTCTTTTTCATTCAGTCTGGCAGGCCACAAGGAACGCACACTATAGGACTAACTATACACTACAAGGTAAAGACATTTGTACAACAGCTTTCCCAGCTTTTCCCAGTCCTCTCATTCACTTTCCTCTCTTCAATATTACAGACCCCTGGCCGCTCCCTAGGATGGCTATAATCGGACCCTAATTTCCTGAGTGGGAATTGTCTGGGGTGCTTTAATTGACTTGGGTCTCGCAGTGCAATGAGACATTTAAATAGGAACCAAATGCGAATGACCAAAAAGTCATGACCATGTGATAAGATCTGCACACACAGAACAACAGAAGCCCAGCACTGTGCACACAAAGAGCCACTGCTTTACTGTGCGACTGTGTGTTTAACTACCATAGACAAATGGCCATGTTCCCCATAAAGTAGTTGGCCAAGAACAGTTTCTGCACATAAATAATAAATGACTAGATGATTTCTTGCTAGATCATTCTTGTTGCTGGCATGTTTCCTGAGACATCCTTAGAATGGCCAGTTTTCTGTAACTTGCCTTTTATGAACTCTGTTATTTCAAAATTTTGACGAATATTTAACAGCTGCTTCTCTGTAAAAGTTTGCATGGGAATGTGATTACTCTGTGTTATGGATATAGCTTCGCCATTATTGATTCCATTGATAACATGCCAATTCCCGTTTATTTTGGCTGCTTGCATTTGAACCACTTCCAGTCTGGCTACAATAGGTCATCCCCTCCAGTCAGGAGTTTTGTCTTTCCAAAATTAGCATACGATGAAAAGACTATAATGAGCACACAGCAACAAAGGGCTTATCTCAGGAAATGAAATAATCACAGATTTTTAAATCAGATAATTTTAGAGCAGCTTAAAAAAACATTGGGCCTGATGTTCTTCCCAACATATGGGCGACTTTCTGTTGTTTTTAATTTGCCTATGAGGAAACAACAAAGTCTTCTTAAAAAACAAGGCAGGAACAGGTCACCCTAAAAATTACTTTCTCTAATATTTTATTAACTTTCTGTCTTTTACTGAAATGGAACTTTAACTCAAAAACTACATCATGCTTCAATGTTCAATCGTTATTTTTTTCCTCACAAGGCAAAAGGAGAGGATGATATAACTAGCATACATGGAATCTTTATGTGAGAAAAAATAGACAGTACATTATATTTATCTTTCTACAGTGTGATCCTACAGAAGAGGAAGGTAAAGGCAAACATGTTAATTACATTCATTTATCAGATGAATAAGACATACTACAGGTATGTACAGGTATGGGGAGGGCTTATTGTCCAAATCGAACAGGTTTAAAGAGACAGCAATTCTTTACTAAACTAGAACTACAACTATGTATATAAATTCTTATTTATAGTTAATTCTTGTTCTTCGTTAAGCAGGAAATTATACTCTTAGTGTAATAGTATAGTCATATAAAGTTATAATTAAAAGTGCAAGAAATGAAAAAGCCATCTGCCTCCAGTCCCGCACTGATTTTACTTTCTGATGGTAAATTAGTGCCTGTAAATTATCTAGAGCCAAGGAATGTGGGGAAAATATTAGCTAAGGCTAACTAGCTACAGATTTATTCCTAATCTTGCAAACATTAGCTAGAATGATGATAATGCTGAGAACACTATCTGAATAATAATAATAGCTAGCTCTCACTATACAAAGTGCCTTGATAAATACAAAGCGTACATAGCAATAGATAGATTAATGTCGTGGAGATTAGATCTCAGTCACATCTGTTAAGGTTTAGATATGTTAGGAATTTGGTTAAACTCCTTGAAACTGTGCAAAGCTAAAAAGTCACTTTGCAAATATGTGATTATAGAGAGATGCAATGTATAGTGAGTAGAATGTAGAGATTTTTTTCTTTTAAGTAAAAGTTAATAGTAAAAATCAAGTAAAGAACAAATATTTAAAACAGACTTAAGTACAGAAACCCAGTAATTTAACAATTTTCTTCCAGACTATGGATACAGCCAATTTCTCACAGTGATATCAGATGTTAGGACTCCAGGAAAAAAAATGCCTGTTTGAAATCAGAGATAATCTGTAATGATGGCCTATGCCATCATTACATAATGTGTAAGTAATTTCTGATGGATTTCCTTCATCCTCAGATCCCTTGTGTCTTATTTCCTATCAACCACGGGATCCATCAGCACATCTTCAGTGCTCACTATATGTCATCACCTAGACTGTGAAAGTGTGGCCATAACAAACTTGCATGTCTTTACATCAAGGGCCATGAGAGAGAGAGAGAGAGAGAGAGAGAGAGAGAGAGAGAAAGAGAGAGAGAGACTGATACCATATCTGCTAAACAAAACAACCTGTTCTCAGTGAAAGTTAGCCCAGAAAAGTTTGATACATCTACAACTAACCTTTAAAATGCATTAAAATGCTCTTAAAAGTTGTTAAAGGAACATTAAAATCTAAGCACCATGCCTTTGATGCCTCTGGCTTATTACTGTGCACAAGAGCCATAAAGAAGGGGATGTGAGGTTGAAGCCTTTTAGGTGATTTGGTTTCTCAGTGGAGAGCCTGAAAGAAAGTTAATGCTCCTGGCTTTCTACTTTGACCTCACACAAGTCTGACAGTCATTAATTAACACAAACGTTTACAAAATGGAGCAAAGTTATGAAATCAGCTTTAAAGCCTGATATGTATATGTTTAAACTAATAAGACCAGGAGTCAGTATCAAAAACATCACTACAGTGCCACCCACGTGTGTTTGTATCCAGTGTTGTGTAATGTAAATTATTTTCTGAGGTCAATGAAATGTTTTTGCCACTGGCTGGAAGAAGCTGCTGAAGTAACATGTTTGGTAGAGAGAGAGAGAGAGAGAGAGAGAGAGAGAGAGAGAGAGAGAGAGAGAGAGAGAGAGAGAGTTTTGCATATATCCACACCTGAGGCCAGCCATCTGCTACAGTAGCTGAGAAGAAAAAGGAGGGGGGGACATGTCTTGACCATTCTCCTTTCTCCATTTCCACACTCCATCTATCAGAATGCATCCAGCATCAACAGCTGGATGTTCCCTCAGGCTGAATTTCTGCTTCGTTAAAGCTCTGGACTCTGGCTTCTGGGGCTTAGAGTGTTTTTCAGGCCTCAAGTGAGACGCTGCTGTTGATCTCCTTGGCTGTGTAATTTGATTTACTTCAGGTGTTTTGGGTGAAACAAAATCGAAATGGGGCTACACTCTGGGTAGGTCAGCATAACTGCCAGAAACATTCCTTTAATCTATTAAAGTAAAAACTATGTGGCACAAATATATTTTATTTACCAAGCACCAATGGCGACACAGACAGCAGTGCCAGACTTGAGCTTATTAAACTGCAGGTGCTCAACTGGAACTCAAAATATAATGGGAACTGTTAGTATTGTGCTTAGTAATACTAATGACTGCCAATATATGAGTATAATATGTTGGCCTGCATGGAGCCGGCAGTGTAGGATGGGGGTGGGGATTTTTCTGAATTAGTCTAGGCTGTTCTGGAGGCCTTCCGGGGTGCATTCATTTGCAAAACACTCAGGGAATGGGCCATCCATTTCACCCCTGGCCTCCACCAAACCCCCCACTGCAGAGATGCTATCTTATCAACTCAATAATGGCTGTGCATACAAAAAGAGACTTAAACACGGCGGGTGCTTCATTTGGAATCTAAGAGGTGTGAGTGGGGCTCAGGTTGGGGGCAGCAAAGATAAGTGCTGAAAAGGTTGACTTGAATGATAGCACCAAAGGCCAAAGCTTTGCCTTGGGATTTACTTATCTGCCTGGCAATAAGTAATGCAAACAGCATTCAGTGTGCAGATAAAATAGCACTGTCTTCATTACTCATCTGAAATAATAGAGAGGACAGAGAAAAGAAAGGAGATAGGAGAAATGTTCTACAGGCAAAAGACACGGCAAACTAGAACTAATGTATAATTAGAGCGACAAATAAAAACTAAAAACTAAACTGCAACCCTTACCTCGGTCCAGGAGTTTAACTGAAGCACAAAAAGGGAGAGTCTGTTGTAAATCTAAATCATAATGTGGCAAAATAATGAAGATATGCAAATGTCAAAATGGACAAAAATAATCGCACAATCACACTATTGGCCTGGCAGTTATATTGAAAAAAAGGCCAGAAACAGGTATATTGAAAATTTGATTTAATAACACGTTCATGATATCCATGTTGAGAATACAATATACAGTGCTGTGACAAAGTATTTGCCACCCTCCCAATTTCTTCCAATTTTTGCCAATTTGTAACATTTACATATTTCAGATCATCAAACTAATTTTAATATAAGATAAAGACAACATAAACAAACAAAAAAAAATGCAGCTTTTAAATAATCATTCCATTTATTGTAGATAAAGATTTATTCCAAACCCTATATCACTCATGTGAAAAAGGAATTGCCCACCTAAACAAACAGGTCGTGTCACCCTTCGCAATCAAACGTCTGTGATGACTTGTGATGAGTCTTTTTTCATTGCTGCTGAGGAACTTGGGCCCACGCTTGCACTCTTTGTAGAATTATTTTAATTTGGCTACACTGAAGGGTTTTCGAGGATGACCTGCCAGTTTAAGTTCTCGCCACGGCATCTCAATGGGATTCAAGTCAAGTCTGACTCTGCTGCTCCAAAACCTTAATTTTGTTCTTTTTGAGCCATTTAAAGGTGGACTTGCATAACCCAACTGCACCTGAGCTTTAGGTCACAAACTGATGGGTTGAAATTCTCCTTCAGGATTTTCTGATAGAGAGGAGAATTCATGGTTCCATCAGTTATGACAAGTCGTCCAGGTCCTGCAGAAGAAAAGCGGCCGCAGACCAGCACACTACCACCACCATGTTTGACTGTTGGTATTGTATGATGATATTATGGTGGAATGCAGCATTAGCTTGATGCCAGATATAACAGGACCCATGTCTTCCAAAAAGTTCCACATTTGACTCATCAGTCCACAGAATATTATGTCAAAAGTCTTTTGGGTCATCTAGATGTTTTTTGACAAATGCTAGACAAGCCTTTAGGTCAGCAGTGTTTTGCTCATTGCAACTCACCTATGGATGGCATATTTGCCCACTGTCTTATTTTCTTATTTGAATGCTCATTTAAAAGCTGCATTTTGTGTTTACACATGTTGGCTTTATCTTATATTAAAATTAGTTTGATGATCTGAAACATTTAAATGTAACAAATCAGCAAAAATAAAACAAATTGGGAAATACTTTGTCACGGCATTGTAATGTAATAATACATAAACTGAATGGCAATATTACCATATTGTAGGCAACGATGAAAGAGAAGATCCTCTAGCTCCTAATATTTTTTTCTACATAGAGGGCAAATATCAGTGACTCTGCTTTTAGGGGGTGATAGGTTTTATTGAATTTGTTAAATAATTTAAAAAAGTCAGTTTTGTTTCGGTCTCATCCATGTACTCGTACATAGGGGAACAAAATGCTCCTCAGGATTCATAGTGCATAGTGCAACACCAGTGCAGGAGCACAGCAGTCAGTGTGATTACCTGCTCACTAATAATCTGATCATTCGAACCTTTTGACAGTTTTTAGATTTTTCAGGTCACCATGGAAATAGCAGGTTAAGCCTTTTCGTTATATAAGTGAAGCATCTTAGCTAATAGCTGTGCTCTTTAGAGAGCTAAAGAAACCCTTAAATGAGATTAAGGTCATTATTCAAGAAATCTGTGGGGAACAAAACAGTTTAGAAAGAGATCATTTTCACTTTCTGAGGTTTACAAACACATAAAGTGCTACTACATCCGTCTGTGGCAGTACAAAATGCATTTCATACTAAATGTCTTTAGTAATTAAAAGTTGGATTTTTTATGAGTTATTCTATCAGGGTGGTACGGTGGTGCAGCAGGTAGCATTACCAAGTCAGAGCTACAGTTTGATCCTGAGCTTGGGTTACTGATTCACGTGTTCTAGTGTCCGTGTGGGTTTTCGGCTTCTCTGGTTTCCTCCCAGCTGCCAAAAACATGCCACCTGCCACTAAATTGCCCCTGTGTGTGAATGGGTGTGCATTTTCCTGTCTTGCAACCAGTCTTCTCACGATAGGCTCTGGATTTGCTGCAACCCAGGTTACTGAAGATGATGAATGATGATAAATGTAGCTGTTATGCCAGTTAATATGCCAGAGCACTGTTGAATTCCCAATCCTGATAAAACACCTGACAGTAGTTAGATCTGCAAGGCAAATCACACATTTATATTACCAGGCTCTTTCTACTATGATATTGGTTCTGTAGTAAGAATGTGCACAATAATTGTAATCACTAAAATCATCTATAAGTAGCAAAACGTCTGAAAGTCACACCAGCTTGTATTTTACAGGGTCTTTGTGTTGGATATGCCACATATTTTAAGACTAATAAAAATGTGTAGAGAAAATATATAATTATTGATATGGTTATGTTTTCTTTACGACAAAGTTTATTTAATGTTTATGGAAGAAATCTCAGGTCAGCACTTTTGCACGTTGCAACTGCAAGGAAAATGCTAAGTAACAAGCTGCAACCTTTTTTTGTCTCATTGACTCAGAGAGAAAGCCTTTGGTGAAGAAATGACTGTTTATAGTTGCTATAGCATGAGTGACAATGCGAACTAACTTTCATAGATGTTCCATCAAAAGTATGATGTGTCATTCTTTAAATAATAATAACAAAAATGATGAAAATAATGAATATTCAGTTCAGGTATGGACCACAAGTTGCTTGCATCATGTAGCTCTGGCTGTCTGTCTGTTTCAGGTCACTTGCTCACTTGAAAGGTTTCTGGTTTATTTGACAGGAAGGAAATAACTCTGAGAAAATCAAGCCGGCACTAATAAAATCAATAGCTATCACTGCCTCTCCTCACCTCTTAGA
>JAOVVH010000010.1:20437718-20448095 GCA_028566435.1 Scorpiodoras heckelii
ACACACACACACGCACGCACGCACGCACGCACGCACACACACACACACACACACACACACACACACACACTCCTACCCATGCTCTCTGACACACGACACTTTTCTTTTGCTCCAAGTTAAGAAAAGGAGGTGGGTAAGGCGGGCCCTGGGGAGTGAGGGAGTGGGAGACAGCACAAGAGAAAACCACAAGGCGTCCTTTTTTCTGTCTCTCAGTCATACAAACATGGCTTGCCCCCACCGAGTCCCCACTCTTCTGGGTGTGGTTAACCTCTCGGGTTAGCGACCACTCTCTAATAAGCAACCTCTTTACAAAAGCTTGGCCTGGCCCGAGGGAGAAAAGGGGGAGGAGAGAGAGACAGAGGGAGAGAGAGAGAAGTGCAGAAAAAGAGAAAGAGAAATAGAGTAAGGAGGGGGTCTGAGAATGAGGGGTAGAGGGGCAGATGCTAGACATGGAGAGAGGAGCAGATGGGGCTTGATGAATCCTGAAAGGGAGGAATTGAAACCCGCTGAAGTTGCCAAAACGGCCAGCCACAATTATCGCCGCGCCTTTGGGTTCATTGTCAATTAGAGTGGCGGTTGAGGCAAGCAGCAGCTGTGGCAGATGGCGAGCTTCCAGAAGGAGGTGGAGAGGAGGATGGGGCCCGAGGTCATCTCCATCAAGCCCCCTCCAGCCATATTACTCTTTTTTTTTTTTTTCAACACAGTGCTCTTATAGTGACGCCAAAGGCCCAGTTATCACACCAACACATGCCTGTTTACGGAGACCTGCAGAATGGCTCCTCTCACCTGACACACCTGAGTTGAGGTGGATGTGTACTATGGAGGTTGCATGAAGCTGTTTCAAATTAATTGTTGATGTATTGGTGGTGTAAAAGTGTGTATGTGTCCAGCTGTGTCCATGTGAGTTTTACTCCTTTAGCTGTTGCAGTTTAGTGAGCATGTGCAGTATCTATGCATGACAAATCATATTGCCTGTGAGTGTGTGTGTTATCTACCAGTCAGCTGACATCATGCCCACTCTGTTTGCCCCCCTGCCCCCTGTGTGCACATGGGAGCATGCCCTGCTGTAGCTTCCTACATACCCTCCTCCCCATACACATACGTTTCCACAGTGACGCGTGCATTATGACTCCCTCTCTCTCTCTCTCTCTCTCTCTCTCTCTCTCTCTCTCTCTCTCTCTCTCTCTCTCTCTCTCTCTCTCTCTCTGTCTCTCTCCTCTTGTGCTTTGTCATGCTGTTTCTTTGGGAGATAGGCAGCTGATGGAGGAGAATGGGCGGAGGTGTAGAGGGCAGTGAGCAATGGAGCATCACTAAGGCTGGGTGGGGGTCAGACCCTCCATCTGCTCACAAGAGCCTCACAGGTCATAGAGCCCAACAATAGCCATTAGCAAGGCTGACAGGCATGGCCAGGAGGCCTTGTCACTATGAGCAGCAAGCCAGAGTAAGCCACCGAGCCTGCGAGTACACACCCATCACCACACTCCTTTCATTAAAAGCCTGTGCTGGGATTTAAACTTTCTAATGAATAAGACTGTTCACAGTAATCTACCATATTGAGCACATGACACAATGATTTGAACTAAGTTAACCAAATGAATCAAATATTGATGTCCAGTCTGGAAATAAATGTTTTCCCCTTAGGCAAATGGTTATAGAAAATGTTTGTAAAAATGCTCAGCGTCAGACTTGTTAGCTGTGATCAAACTACACAGAGTTTAGTGTAAAAGATCAAAATTATATGCAACCCAATTGCTGTATCAAGTTATTACTTGACTATTATTCACAACCCATATTTATTTAAAGCTTAAAAGAAAAGCTAATCATGCAGGTTTACTTCTTGAATAGACATATTGCTATTGGCCAAAATCTTATGCGTGGTTAACATTGGGCGTTAAGATTACTCAACTTCTCGCTCAACAGCAAGACCAAAAAACTTATATTCAATAGTGAAATTCACAGGGTAATGCATAAGTGTAGAATTTATAAACGAGTTCTCTATGGTGTTTAAACCGAATCTCTGTCTAGTATAAGTGTGACATGGAGCTTAGAATTAACATGTCTTTGTACTGAAAAAAATAATAAAAAATAGAAAAGTTACTCAAAATTCACCTTTAATTTAAGTTTCCTGGCCCATCAGCATCTAATAATTTATTCCAATCAGTGCTGTTGTAAAAAGTCCCTTATTTTATTTGTTAATTTACAGATTTATATAACTGTATTTAGATTTTTATTATAGAGAAGTTCCAAGTAATCAGGTTTTCTTTTCTTTTTACATTACATGAAATCATATGTACTCATGTCAATACATGTTATTACTAACACAGAGTCTACAGATAGGTGAATGTATAGATATACTCTATATAATATTAGGTTTAAAATGCTGAAGTATTCCTTTGCAGTTATGGGGTGATCGATGGGAAAGTCTCTCTTGATAAGGGAGTCTGCTACATACAGTAAATGGTAGATGGACGTATACAGGACAATCTGAAAGTCGGGACTATCTGAAAGTCTGCCTGTCTCGTGAATGCCCTCGGTCTTCCTGAAAAACAAATTTGAAACATATGGGTGCACTGTGATTGAGGACCCTCAGTACGATTCATAACCCCATGTGGGCATAGTCACAAGCACAGTAGTTCATAAGGAACTGAGTTCATATACATACCCACATACCTGCACTTACACCTGCAACTGGTCAAACACAGAGATAATATTGTAATGAGTGAATGTGAAATGTTTTCATACAGCTTTAGGTAGTCTGAAAGAGGCTGTGGATGTTCATTAGGGAAAAATGCACACTTGTCAATCAAATGATGGTATAACAAAAGCACTCACACCAGTCTCTCTTTAATAAACACAGGTGCTTTCCTGCAGAAACATCTACTTCAGAAGCCACAAACATTTCCAAATAATCATAAAAACCCCTCCTATCTCCACCCTAACCCTGCATCTAGTTTTATGTGTCACAAGAGAAGAAAAAAAAACAACTGAGAATGATGGTTTGAGGAAACCTCTAAAAGCCTGTGTTTTAAGAAAGAATAAGCAGTAATTAGATTAATCAGTACATCATTAGAGAATAGAGGCCTGAATCACATGCAGCATGAATACTCCTGGTTGCGTGTTGGTCACTCCAGTATGTCTAACCACAGCTTGTGTGACTCTAAAAATGGTCCTGATGGTTAGTGAATAAAGTGTAATATAAATATGTACATTATAGGGAAAAAAATCAACTAGCAAGTTCGACCTCGATTTTTTAAAATTTAACATTTTGATTTGGGTCAATTAAATGATTTGGTCAAGACACTGGAGAGAAAAAGAGGAAAATCTCTCTTATATTGTCTGTTCATCAGGTGCTTGCATGTCGCAAAAACAAACAAGGAGACAAATGTATTTAGTAACTGGAATTTGATACTGTTTGTTCCTGCTAACACAAACACACCAAGTGTTTTATAGTTTTGAGCTCTGCTGTCTAGTTGGACTCTCAATTTAAATGCATTGCATATGTTGATGAGCCATTGGTGCTCTCTCTCTCTCTCTATTCTCTCTCTATAATGGAACATTTCTATCCTGATGGGCATGATCACTTCCAGTGTGACAAAACCTCCGAGCAGAGGGAGCAACGGATTGAGGACAAAATTGATGTGACTCATATCCTGTGGCCTTCACAGTCACCGGATCTCATGCCAAGTGTACACCTACAGGTGATTTTGGACCAATTGGTGTTCCAGTAGAATTCCAGAGAAAAAATAATCAGAAACATTTTAGGGAAAAATAGGAAAATTAAAAAAGAATTGCCTGTAGGAAGGCTGACTTGCCCTGTAGCCCTAAAGGTGTAATAATAAATATTTTGTTTAACCTACACTGTATACAAAAATAGAGTGTATAAGAGCTTGTGTAAGTGCTGCTGATGAAAGGCTTAGGATATTGTGTAAAGGACATACTTTGCTAGATACCTAAATAAGTAGCTAGGAATTTAGCTAACATTTAACATTTTAACATTTTCTAGCTAAATATGTAGCTAGAAGTATGAAATAACATGAGCAAGCAAGATAGCTAGCTTATGAACCTAGCAAGATACTGAAACCCTAGCAGCATTTGCTAGCTAGGCAACAAATTTTATATTTCTTTATATACTGTTGATAGTCAAGGTGGTGTTCACTACAGAATCACAGTTTTGTTTAGTTAACATAAGTACAGATTAGTTGCGTTAATTGTAGACATGCAGAAATGCAGTAAGTTTTCCGCAGATGACTTTTGCATTCATTTTTCTTGATCACTACTTTTACTTTTCCTCAGTGAATAATAACTATGCTGGCAGTGTTTTTACTTGTGTGTGTGCGTGTGTGTGTATGTGTGTGTGTGTGTGTGTGTGTGTGTGTGTGTGTGTGTGTGTTTTGTGCGATTTTCCGCTACTGATACTTTTTCATGCAGGACTCTGTTAATGTATATGCTTCATTATGTCCTGATGTGCTATGGATTAGTTCATGTGTGAATTAATCATTAAGAATTAATTAAGTATTAATATATTGTTTATTTGTGGACCTGACAGTAACATGTTACTGGTTCAAACTGATCTTTATGAAGTTGAAGAAAACCATACAGTTAGCACATAATTTCATTGTGTTACTCTGACAACGGCATAATTATGTTGCGATTAAGTTGGGATTATCTCAATTTTAGAGATAATGAGTTATTTTTAGACTGTTGTTTATATGAATATACTGAGGACCTTACACACAATCTGTTATCAGTCAGGACTTGGGCTTAGAATTATAATAGAATATTTATAACCGAAATATGTTCAGAAGGAAACTAGCCTTTTATCTGGAGAATATAATCACCAGACTTTCAGTCTCCATTTGCTGTCCTGTACATTTTGTTCCCTTTCTTGCTGTCATTCAGTATTGCCCATTAAATATTTTCCCACCTGCTGGCCTGCATCCTACTGGTAGATAGACCTGTATTTCTGTTTCTGCGGGAAATAATCGCTTTGGTGTGCAGACGATGAGTCACTGAGGACATATCGATCCACAAAAGGGAGAAGAAAAGCTCTCTCAGCACTGCCAGACAGCCTGAATGTGACTAGCCAGTCCATACATAACACAGCAAGGCACTGACCTATTTTTGAAGTTACTTTCAGAAAGCACTTAAGACCAAGGTCTTGTAAGGACCTGTTTAGTGTTTAGTTATTGACACAAATGTTGACTGCCAGATGCAAATCTGTCCTTTTTGACCTAGCATATGTCTTACATTTGGGATTAGGTCCCAGTAATCATTTTAATAATGAATTTAATATGCTAGCATTGTCTTTTCCAGCTCTAGTACACAGATTTGAGAACTTGCACAAATGTGCTAATGATTAAGTAAATGAATTCTGAACCATTCACAGAGGCTCTACTGCTCATTATGTCCTGTTTGGGATTTTCACGTCTCTTGTGTTCAGTAAGATTTACACAGTCAGCAGCCACTGCTGATGAGATCAATATAAAGGAAAGAAAAAAGCACTTGACACACTACATTTATGAAGCATAATTTAGTGGAAGTACAAATGCTGCTTAACAATGCTTATATCTCGGTGTTATTTAATATCAGTTTATACAATTATGTGTAATATATTTGGGGATTTGGGGATTTGAATCCCTTTTTTAATCATAACAATGTTCAAACACTTGTGTGGAACTTGTAGAGAAAAAAAATGCACCAAAGCTCTTTGTATCAGAGAGCTCATTAATGAAGAATAAATTATGTTAATAAAAATGACAAAGATACCAGACCAAATCTAACTTCAGGAGCAGCTGTGGCTGTCTCTTCAATCAGTTTCCTTTCTCAGTCATGGCCTTTATAAAGCAGCGCTGATGCCTGTGCAGCCTGCTGCAGACATGGGCTGGGTCACGTTTTGGTAATGATGGAGCTTTAGAGGCATGGATAAGTCCTGGGCTTCTTAACCTGATTATCAGGCCTGTGCACACATGCAGACATAGAAATATTCATTAGGGACCCACTGAGAGAGCAGATAAAACAGGAGACAGCTGCAGCACGGAGTCTGCTCCACGGCTACGTGCATGAAATGCAGACATTAGCATGTGAAAGAAGGAGCTTTCTTTAGGCCTTCAGCTTTAACGCTCAGCTTTAGAATCAGGCTCAGGCACTCGCATATACATTGACAGGGCTTCCTGCATGTTGTAAAAAGTCCTTTGGTTGCTCCTTTTTTATTACTGTAAATGTTCTACTTTGTTGTGGCCTAGAAATGGTGTAGGTCATCATCGTGTTACACTGCAGACAGATTATTTAGTTAGCAGAGCTTAAGTAGACCGCATATAAAACATTTATTTTATTACATACTAGTATATTATTACTTTATAACTAAAGCAACTGTATCACTTTAAGCTCAGACAGAATGTCGTCAAATGTGTACTGCTTTATATAGTTTCTAAAACTTTCACAGCTTTACGTAATTTTCTTGAGATTATTGTGTTCTAATTCAATTTTTGTGCTCTAATCAAATTAATTAAACACAATTGAAAAGTAAAATAGTTTGTTTCTTTTTATGTAACATGCAACACACAGTGTTGTCAATTTACTCTGAGTGATTTCGATTAAGTTGTCTTCAACATAAATGCACATTTTGCTGATGCACATTAAAGAAAAAAAAAATACTCATCCATTTTGTTTGATAAATTACATTCCTCCATCACTTACGGAGGCTTTTCCCCGTGGAAATATTACTCTAAAGCTCTCATCCAATGAACCTGCAAACAAGCTTATCTTGTTATTTTTCATAATTCACTAAGAATGTATTAAATTTCAGTGACGTAATGGTAGATAGATGTAAAGCAGGCTTTTAGTGGGAGGTAGAGGTTTGTTTCATTTGGTGACATTGCATTAATCATCAGTTTGCTCTGCTTTTTGTGACTGGCTAATTCAGAAGGCAGTATTCATGTGAAGCAGTGTGATGCTTTTTCTATCTTTCACATCTGTAAATGTCATAAAACATTGATTATAACCAGCAGCAGAAAGAGAGCTCTTGACATTTTACGCCACTTGGAGTTCTTGGCAGAAACCGTGACATCCATGACATCGCTCTGCTATTTTCTGCTCCTTTAGCATCTTACTGCAGCTCTGTGGCTTTCAGTTGTAATTTGTGTGCTCATATCAGAGATGGCAGACTAAAAGACAAATAAAAGAGCTCAACTGAGCCACAAAGCATGTTTTCGTCTCTTTTGACGATGTGGGAAGCTACAAAGGATTTGATGATTATGAATGTAATTATGGCTCATGATTAATTTCATGACTGTGATACGCTATGAGCTACTTTCATTAGAACTGTTTTTTCCCCTTCTAATGTTTTAATGTTTGTAAAAAGATTAATGCCTCATATAAGAATTTCTTCCACTACAGGTACATTCAAGTTGCTTCTCTTTAGAACCAATACTTAGAACAATGTCTTCTGGACTGATGCCAGCTATAAGATGGATTACTGTGTGTCAATAGCAGCAGCATCTGCTTTGGAGCTCGAAGCATACAGCAGGAAGTTGGTGAGGTTAGCAGAGGGTCATTGCTGTCAGTGGGCATGTGGTTTCTTTACACGACAATCAAGTGAACTGGGACTTTTTAAAAAACACTGCATGTATTCATATAATCTGTGTGAGTCATAGGCGTGTGCTAGTGTTTAATTTCTGCAGCCACTTATAGTAATTCTCAATGGGGCTTCATAAAATTAAGCAAATAATTAAAAACCCCTTCTTTTCGTAATATTAAATTTCAACATTAAAAAAGAACTAAACGTTATCTGGGTTTTGCACACAACATTAGATAACAGATTAGCTTCATTAGAGCCATGAAACACTTTTGACATTTTTTCATTTGATGTCTTTATAAACAGCAAATTACAAATGAGACCAATCATATATCTGGCAGACACTTTAGATAACCAAGATTGTTACTGTAGTCACAAAGTTTCTACCAACTGACCAGAAACAAGTGCTAAAAAATGGGAAAAAATGGTATATTCCTGGCATATTTGCTATAAATGTACACTGCAGGCCAGTCTTTACACCAGGCCCTGGGACTCCTAGGGATCTGTGGACTGCACAGGCAAAGAGCCTTGAAGAACATCATGGAAGCTGCTGAAAAGGCTTCACGTTGGCTCTGGCTGAGAAGGGGGGATGCGTGGCGGCGTGCGCTACCTGGACACAAGTCGGGGCCTGATCACCCCTGGCTGGGTCACCCGGGTGAGGGTGTCTGATGTAAGACCCGAAGTACCCCATGACCCCAGTTACATCAGTGAAGATGTATCCAGGTTGCACTGGAAGGTGTATATAAATACACTAAATATATAAAAATATATATAATATTATATATATAAAACTTTTTTGGTAACACTTTACATTAAGCATTGACTAACTAACATGAAGTAATGCATCAGTTAACATGAATAAGACATGAAGTAATACATTAACTAATGTTAATGTATTACTATTTAAGTAATTAACTAATGTTAAGTTAACCAACTGCATTAGTTAATGTTGTTTTGATATGAAGTGAAGGAATACATCTGATAACATGTACCACTGAGGTACTTCATTAATATGGTTAACTATGTTAAGTAAGCATGTAACAACTCCATTAGTTCATGTTCTTGTCTTTTGTTCATGTACTGCATTTATACATAATGGTTATTTTATACAGCAGGGTAAAATTTGGCTGTAATGACACTTAAGCAGTAGTAGCCACTAACCTGTTTTATTTTCTTACTTCCATTTACTGACCTAATATTCTAAACTTTCCACTGTATTTTTAAATGAAAAGACTTTTACCACTTTTCCCTCAGTTTCATTCAGCCATTAATGTTTAGTTGCTTGTTGGGGATTCATTGTGTCATCTTGTTGAGGTAGTTCAGCTCTTGTTTTGCTTCTTTGTTGTTCGTACCTCTCACTTTGGAGCTTTAGTATTTTATTTTAGAGCAAAAGGGAATAAAAATCTAAGAATAGTCTTGGACACCTCAGTTCCTATGCTGATAGATTCTGGATGTACTGAGCACCACCGGATATTTCCAAGTTACTCATTACTTATGTATGTAAATCAGTGCAATGTAATATATTCTTTCATATATAAAAGCTTACATTAATATACTACATTATGATGTACATGAAAACAACATTAGCTAATGTAGTTGGTACATGTTTACTTAACATTAGTTAATTATTATTAAAGTATTACTTCATGTCTTGTTTATGTTAACTAATGCATTACTTCATGTTAGTAAGTCAACAATTAATGTAAACTGTTACCACTTTTTTTTTTTTAGTAAAGCTTTGTATAAAACACTTTTAAATAAAACTTATAAAACTTATATACACCAGTACTTGTATATGGATGCTACAAAATAATAATTTTGCTCTATATTAATACCTAAATATTTAGTTCTTATAATATTTAGTTATACTTTGTAAGTTGGAAATGTAAGTACATGCTAACTAATTTGGATGAAAAAAGAATTTAATGCTAATATCCATATTTAGACATGGCATTATCAATCACGATTATCTTCAATTAAGGTACATTTTGGATCATTATATCATGTTCAATAGCATTAAGTGCTGAAATATGCCTGGTGTTTGTCACATTCGTTGCTATGTACCTACATGCAAAGTAGGAATGAAGTATTACTTGAGAGTAGCACATTTTTATAAATTAAACTAAAGCAATTATTGAATTTTAGCACTATCACTGTAAAAACCTGTTGGATTACATGCCACTGCATATAGTGTAGACTAAAATCCAGTTTGCAAAGTACATACCTGTAAGTATTAAATACTAAAAAGAAGGTACTTAGAGTACTCTAAACAAATGTTATCCATTGTAGTAAATTCTGTACAACAACTTAGAGAAACTCAGATATATATCTGGCACTAATTGTGTAATAATGTTTAAAATGTCCTGGCCATATGTTTCTATAGTACCACCAATTCTCATGTGCCTGGTATGTATTATGATTATTATTATACTACTAATAAACAGGATTGTGCTGTCTGACAACAGGCATGCTGCTATGCAAGTGATTGATATTTGTGATTTGTAAACCCTGACTGACCAGCTTAAAAAAACTAATCCTGCAACACTGTTGAATTCTTGGTTGTATTTTTAACAACTGTTTTATACAGTACTGTGCAAAAGTCTTAGGCACCCTGTTGTTCTTAGGTACAACTTTTGTTATTGATGTTTTTTCTGCTTTATTGAGTCAGTGCAAAAAGATTTTATATTTCCAAACGTTAATTTTCTAATAAAAAATTAAATGTCACAAAAATGTTTGTATGTCAGTAATGAAAGCAACACATTACATAACAGACCACTTTTCAGACAAAAACATAATGAAGGCTG
>JAOVVH010000010.1:20502212-20515169 GCA_028566435.1 Scorpiodoras heckelii
CACACACACACACACACACACACACACACACACACACACACACACACACACACACACACACACACACACTCATTTATTCACCCACCCACTCAGACTCACAATCACAATCAGGCTTTAAGGGCCAAGTATGCTTACCCCTACAAGTAATTTGTCTTTGGCTTACACAGTAGCTCACAGTATACACAAGTGACAATAAACACTACACACTAGTACAATAACACACATTTCTGTCATCACTTAATTGCACACTCACTCATTTACTAACTCACTCATTCACTCACTCCCTGATGGAATCGCTCCCTCCTCCACACCTTCACTCACACCTTCACCCCCAACATTGCCAGCAGTCCTCCAGCAAGCCCTAAGAGTTCCACTTCAGAGTGGGGCAGAGGCAGGTGCAAAAACTGCATATGCAAACATGCACACATACACACACAAACGGTGCTTACTGGAGGGTAACGGGACCTATACAGAGGTAGGGGGAACATCTGTGTCATTGGGACGCACACAAAAGCCCCCCTCCCTAGTTCAAATAGAAGCACAGTCTCTCTATTGACTCAGGCTTGGAGACGAACACCCCTAATTTAGGGCTTTCAACAGCCCTCATCATTAACATTTCAGTGTGTGTGTGTATGTGTGTGTGTCCATGTGTGTGTGCGTGTGTTTGTATGTGTGTGTGTGTATGTCAGACGTCTGTGTGTGTGCATCCACCCCCATCCAACAGACTGAAGGAAGAATACATTATTATGCCCTTAGAGCCCACCACACACACAGTCACACCAGCCCTGTTTTTGAACACAGGTTAGAACCCACTGATCATTTATATTTCTGTAAGCTCATTACCTGAACTTGTTTAAAGCACTTGTTTTCTTTTTTCCTTTGGAAGAGAGGAGATTTCTGAGTCTAGCAATTTATCCATGATAGAGCTTATTACTTATGTCATCCTCAGAGATTTAGCCTTCATTCTGTCATCATTTAAGATAGACATCACTGTTTATCAGAGGATCTTTACTGCTACAACTGACAAGTATGAACCGCAAGTTAAGCCTGAAGCACTGAATATAATGATGATGGCAGAAAGCACAAACATTTCTAAACATTTCACTTCATATTCCATATAGCTTTGCAACAGCAGAACCTCATTTTATTGCGCAATGATAACAGCAGCAGTAGCAATATGGAACATTTTGAAAGAGTCCTCCTAGAGACACGCTTAATCCATTTACAGTGACAAGCTGCCTGAGCTGAGCCATCAGTTTAAATCAGAAGACTTTTTTGTAAGATTTGGCAGTGTTAACCTAACGTTCCAGCATTCACTCACTCACTTCAGTAACTGCTTTATCCTGGTCTGGTTTGTGGTGGATCTGGAGACCATACTGGGATCACTGGGCATGAAGACACACATTCATTCACACCCATGGGCTATTTATCTTAGACAATCCACCTACTGACATTTTTGTCTCTGAGGTGGGAGGAAACCCAAGGAAACTAGAGGAAACCCACATGGACACAGGAAGAAAATGCACAGACATGCACAGACGGTAACCCGAGCTAAGATACGAAACTGGGGATCTCGGATTTTTTATCAATTTTTAAAATGCTACTACCAGCTTTCAGCCTTTGTGATTTGGAGGTGTGACTTTGGAGGAAACACTGAATGTCTTCAGAGGTGAGGCTGTGTATTTTGAAGCTAGTGTCAACTATCTTCCACTGAAGAAAAATGATTACATCAGACATGGATGGTCCATATTAAACTGCATCAAATCAAGGCTCGGTAAACTCCAAATGTTGTAAATTCTGCAGCATCTATACACAGCAAAGAGATACACAGTATCATAGATAATAATTACTCACAAGTCAATGCTCAAAGGAAGCTATGTGAGCATTGTTAAGATTAGTTAAGAAGAATATTGTGTAAAATGCTATTTTCTCATCAGAACACAGACTCACTGATTCACTGATTCAAGAACCAACTAAAAAGGCCATCTGTGCATCAATATGATGCTCTGCTTTAACTTGCTATGAGACGCCTGAAAGTCTGACCTTCTACTGCCTTTGTGACTAATACAAAAGCTTCTTATATCTTTTTTACATGAGAGCAGCATACAGCATACAGGAGATCAGTGTACTGACATATAACTGCTAATTCTCCATGCAATACAGCATGCAAATGAGGACACAGAAATTAGCTCATGCTTGAACAGACACAATCAATAATTAGCAGCTTGATGGTCCCCAAGCCGCGCTGCTTCGCCTGCCTCAGCATCCGTAATGGTCTCTCGATGTATATACGGCTGGAGCCGTCCATCAAACCCAATGAGACACAAAATAGGATGGAGGCTGCTTGCAGGCATTCTGCTCGGGAACTGTCTGCGAGGAAACTCAAGTGTGCAGCATCCACTCCAATGCACTAAAATAGGCATCCTTCACTCCTGTGTAGTGCACTGTTTTAGGTCGTGACAGTGGGTTGCAGCTCCGCAAATGGGTTGTAAGTGCTCTTCAGTCAGTCACTAGGAAAAGATGGGGAAGAGAGAATTTCCTTGAGAATCTGAACGGGAATGAGAGACAAGGGAGCTGACAGGCAAATCCATAGAGAAAGGAGAAAACAATCATACAATATTAACTTCAACAAGGGGCTCGGTTAAGCTTCTAATCAGAGGTTTTGAAAAGCATTAAAGCCAGGATTTCACTTCTGTATTTTCCCCACTGCCTTATTTAGGCTTCTCAACATGCGCGGCACGGCCACAAGCTCTGCTGTGTGTAATTGTGTATGAAGTGTTGATGATAATAACAACTGTCACTCACATGACTGTAATAAGAATGACTCCTCTTCACTAGACATGTTCAAGCTGTCAGGCGCAGACAGTCAAGGGTTAAATATGTCATGCAGCCAAAGCGCACACTGGAGCAATTAAATGCTGCCTGTTCTAACCTCCTGACCTATAGGGAGCCATGGCACAGCTGGGAGATATTGGGAAAGAGTCAAACCCATGACTTCACTAAGAAGAAGAATGAGAAGGGGGACATAATTGACACAACTGCAGCCTAGATGCCTGAGGGTGTTATCTCAGCAACCAGTTCACAACCGTACCCATTTACAGTGGACTGGTGAGCAGATACTCTACCTTTAGAGTCCTGGCTTGACCAGCCTTGTTTAGACACCAAGGCACAGCACCAATCTATTAGAATCGAAAAGGAACATTGCACACTTTTTTTTATTACTTCTTCAATGCTCTCATCCCCATCCCCTCTCAGGCCATCTATGATAACAGTACTATTAGCTCTATAGATCAATGTGTTTTTATTTTCTGCAGCCTGCAGCACCCCTCCTCACAACCACCTCCTCTAACAATGCGTGGACAGTATTGGGTATAGGAAAAAAAACTGAATTACTTTATCTTTCCTCCCAAGGGAGGCCTGTGCAAGAAAAGTTGATTTGCAGCTGCACAATAGCAGTCCTTATCCTCTCATCTTCACCTCTCTCTCAGTCCAGAATGAAGAAGCCAATCATAAAGGCAGTGGCGGAAGAAAAGGAAGAAGATGAAGACAAAAAAAAAAAAAAACAATTACAATTTTGCTGAAATGAGGGTGAGGAGGTCAAGGCAGAGGCTCAGAGAAATAACCAGAGCACAGGAGACACAGGAACAGACACAACCCACTATCTACTCTCTCCACCTATCATTATCATCTGTCTTTATGTTCAGGCTCCCATCCGATCACACTCACATACGGTGTATAAACACATACATACACAGTTGGGCATCCATTAAACATGCTCTAATTGCTTCACTAATAGCTGGGACTGAAGGTCAGGGACACATTCATTGAGAACACCATAAGCAGACCTAATTGAGGGTTACAACATATGTGCATTTGGGAGCATTCCGGCATGACCCAGTTTGTGTAAACAGCAGAATCAGGTATCGCAGGATTGACTGACAGGTGTTTTGGTAAGACAAGCTGCAAAAAATACCTCAAGTCTCTCTTAATCCTCCTCACCTGCACTCCAGTCAATATGCTCTCAATCAGGATACACTCGTAGTAGGGTGGTGTATTGACTTTTTAAGGCATTTGGATATATTTTCAAATGGGATATTGGATTAGACAATACTGTTCATATCAATATAGTTTGACATTGCATTACATAACCTAGTGTTTGCCAGTGTTTGCATCTCTAGTCTCTCACACTCTTCATGTAACTCCAGACCTACTCTCCCTCTATGTCTGCAGCCATACACTCCAAATCCTCCAACTTCACTATTGATATTGATGGTGTTACTATCAGCTGAGTTCAGGATATCAGAAACGTTGGCGTTCTTTTTGACTCCACCCTTACTGACCTCTGGTCTTCTTACTGCCCCATGATTTAAACTGTCTTCTGTTGGTGGCACATCATTCAGTGCTGCCGCTCCAAAACTCAAATTCTCTGCCGCAATCACTTTGTGACTGTTGCACTCTCTTTTCATTCAAAACTCAGTTGAAAACCTTCCTCTTCACCTCATTTGATTAGATTTTTTGTTTGAAAAGTAACGTTTGGAAATATAAATTCTTTTTGTACTGACTCAATAATGCAGAACTAAAAAAAATGTCAATAACAAAACTTGTACCAAAAGCAATAGGGTGCCCTAAGACTTTTGCACAGCCCTGTATATTGCATGAGTATTACAGCATTTTAGAACAATTCATTAACAATTTATTAACAGTTTTTCACTTCTTGCCCTCAGTGTGGATATTTTCAGTGGATCTGACAGACCCTGAGGATGATTCATGCAAATAGTTTAAGTACAAACAATATGATTAATAACGTCTATATTTTTTGCTCATTATAAACTACTAAATTGATCATAATTTTTGCAGATGCACTGAAGCACTCTCGCTCTTTTTGTCATACATTCTATAAAGCAAGACAGCTGAAAGCAGAGCATGAAGCTTCGTTAAAGAAAACATTTTACACTCTGCAGAAGTGTTCTGTATAGTATGCATGTGAAAAGGCAGGTTTTTCTCACACCACTGGCCATTAGCCTGCTCTCGACTGATCAATGGGAATAACTGATTCATTGATTGCTCTAGAGAGCATGTCTGCTGAACGCCTTCTCCGCCAAGATCAGAAATCATTTGGATTGGTGAGACAAAATGGTGGCATATGGATCCACCTGCTCGATTAGATTAGCTCCCCTCTTTCCGCAGGTGACCCCGAGCTGTCAAAGCGCCTGGGCATTACAAATGTACGCCTCTCACCCCAGCCCCAACTAAACAGTGTTTGACTTTGCTTCATTTGGATTAATTGAGTTCATTTCACAATTAACCTCGACGAGGATAAGAGTCGACCTCTGATATTGATCATGCTCGACATGTTTAAAACGCAGGATCTGCTCATCTCTTACTTACCTCCATGTCCCAAGCCTTCAAAGTCATGTTCCTGACCTTCACGAAGTTTCTGAAGATTTGTTTTACTGAAGTTTCAATTTTTCCTGATTACGTTTATGCATAATTTTATATTTTATACTCTCTACCCCTGCCAGAATGACATCCAGAATCAAGACAGATTTTTTATTAAGATTTTCACACCATACAAGAACACTCGACACTTCAGTGTAGATTGGGATTGCTCTTTGGGTTTCTTTGCTTTCCAGAAGATATTACTCTATTATAATTTTGAACCCAGTGGGACAACCCAAACAATCCATACGGCTTACACATTTAATTGTTATAATGAAACATTCTTTAAAAACCTACATTCATAGTCAGATAGTAAAGCACACATACATGGGAGCAATCTTTTATGGTTTTAGACTGGGTTTTTTTTCTGTCTTGTTTTTTTACTAGGAGTAAATTTTTGAGAATGTATATCTGGACCAACTAAAGTATGCTGGGAATTAAAGGTGACAGTAAAGAAAGACTAACCTTAACTACACTGACTTTAAAAAATGTATTTATTAATTTTAAAAACCTGCTAGAGATATTTCTTAAAAAATTAAGGTAACTTTTGCAAATAATGTCAATTTTAGCATCTCTCAAGACTTTTTTTTGCATGTGATCTACTTAAATTTAATGGTTTCAAATATCTAGTTTAAAAAAAGATGAGTGAATGTCACCTTAAAATGACACTAAAAGTTTGAAAATTACTAAAAGTGAATTAAGTATGTTTCTGATATTTTTATTAAGTTGTTCTTAATTAAGTAATTCTGAAATTTACTTAATTTAGAAAATTTCCTTAATGCTTTTAGTGTCATTTTAAAGTGACTTTCACTACATTTTCTAGTCAGCAACAGGGTTTTTCTTATATAACAAAGAAAATAATAATTCAAATAGTTAACACGACCCTCACTAGCCACTTGCTAATGATAGCGTCAAATGACACTACAATATATTATGACACTGAAGTAATTTGAATACATTTTGGCACTTCAGCTGGCATCTTCGCCATAGTAACAATTGAACAAATGCCGATGAACTTCATATAAACTTCTACAAACTTGTTAATGACACAGACTGAATTAAGTGCAGTTCATGTCTGCTCAGATTTATTGTTTTCAGTGTTAGCAGAAGTGTAAATGTAGTCTTCAACAAGGTCCACAGCAAACTTTCAGAGAGACAAGGACCTCCGTTCAGGGCCAAATTAGCTGAAATGGTATGTGGAGTATCAGGAAGGTTGTGCGTATCCTTCATGTTCAATATATTTATTATAGTTATCTCATCATGTGACTTCAGTAGCTGTTTGTTGAACTCAAAGTGACAGCAAATTGAAATTTCCATTTAAAACAGAATAACAGTATGCCTTGAATCCAAGATTTGTTATTGTAAGATAAAAGCCATTTTTTCAAATTTTCTCTATGGTTCAGGAGTAAAATTCAAGGTGTCACATCTCTGTCTGTATAATTTCCCCTCCTCCATGCAGGCCCAGGGACCATATAACGCTGAGTGACAGTTATGAATATCACCTAATCAAATGAAAGAATAATGGAATATTGAATTGGGAAACAATAAGCATTAACAAACACAGGCATCTGCTATTGATCCCTTCACGTGGCGCATCCTGCATGATTGTTTCACTGTTTCTGTCTAATGAAAACAGAATAACTAGGTGAGATGTAATGCATTCAGCATCATATCTGCTGACTCAAGTCATCTGACATTTGTTGGCTCCTAATTAAGTTGAAGAAACCAGCGTTTGAAAATTTGGCTGTATGGTCTGGATTCATGGATTCATGCTTCTAGAAAGCCAATAGCTCTGGCTGCTACATTTACATATACACATACAGCTGATCAGAGTGGCAAGTGAGTTATTGCTGTTATTGCTTAACCAAGACATTTTGTCTTTACACACTGTATATTATAACGTTTCAACCCCATCCTGAACTGACAAACTACACTAGAAAGAAAGGCTAAAGCTCTTCACTTACACCAGAAGACTGTTAAACTTATGAGGGCAAGGTCAAAATAAATCAACCATCCATAACAATAATAAACCAGCAAGATTAACGGCTTATTAATTTCACAACACTGCTTTCATTTGTGGTTTAAATTTACCACAAAAACAATAAAGCCTCACACTGTGTTTATTAGCATAGAGAGTTAAATGTCACCTCGAAGTTTATACAGGCCTATAAATTGGCTTCAAACAAAACTTAGCTCATTTTTACAATGACTCAATTCGCTGCTGAATTTCACCTGCGTATTACGAGTAGATTTTAATATTGTTTTTTTTAAAATAAAGAACATAAAAATAATTTTAAAAATGAGCTCACATAAGATAGTAGTAGCCGTCAGTGAATTAAACAAAAAACAGATTGTTCATGCAATACTTTGAGCAGACATCCCCGGTAGGCTGACATTCAAACGCACAAGAAGTTATATTGTAAATTACAGGGCGTAATTGTACACTGTAGAAATATATCATCCCTATATTTGAGTGCTGTACACACAGATGGCTCTTCTATGTCAAATAGTAGACTTACAATTATTTTGGATTTCCCATGTCAATTTCGCTTTCATTTATTTTACAAACATCTATTTGAATATGTCACATGCCAAATTTTTGTTTCATGCGCAAGGCTTGTAATCATGTCTCTTCTATTCTGGAAGAACAGAAGATGCCCCATATGGGATTGGCAGGGTGGACAGGCATCACCCTTTTCTCAGCAGGTAAATGCTAGCTGTCTAGATTCCTGTTGCTAATTAGCTATCTGTGCCTGTCACCCAAATGCCTTCAGGAAGACTCACATTAATGCATCAACAGCCTCCCTACACACTCACACGTACATCAGGTGAGCCACAATGAGACAGCTGAGTGAGTTTAGTGATTAAGAAACGGGTTGTATTCACACTCGGTGGTTTGTGGTCAGGGATAGGGTATGTTTAAGGACTATTTTTGACCTTAAACAAGGCTTAGACTAGAATTTTTTTAGCCTAAGGAAAATGTTTATTTTAATTGAGAAATAATGATCAGTTTTGACATAACACTGATTACAACTTTGATTAATTTTCATCAGAGATTCGTAGCATGTACTGTATATTACATTGAAACTTTAAGAGTCAACATAAAAGCTGACCAAATGAATTGTTTAGTTTAAATTTTATTTAACAGTAAACAGCAGAAACGAAGTTTTAAGCAGCAATTTTGCATGTTCAGTTCCGTCGAACTGCTTGCTCTTGCAACAGCAGGGGGCAGTGTAACACACTCTGAAGAAAGCACTTTCCACCCACTTCTGCATGCGTGAGCTCACAGATGTCCATGATTGGCTAGTGTCTCTGTTATTCAAATGGGGGAGAGAGAGTGCATCACCCCTCCCTCCCTGAGAGCATGGTCAGTTTTGCTCTCTTGTACTCCTGGCCATGGATAGCTGTGGCATCATCAGGATTATAGGGCAAATGCTTTTTTGTTGCACCACTTGGGAGCCTGTCATGTCCAGTTTTTTATTTTCTTTAAGTTCTTCTTGTCAATTATGATGTTAAAAATACAGTTTTTTTTTTCATCCACCAAAATTGTCATTCATCTGTTCCAACTAAAAACCATGTGAGCACACACCACATCATAATCAACTCATAATTTACAAGGATGACTTAAAGGCTGCATTTGTCACAGGCCTATATAATGTGTTCTATATGCAGGTATCTAGTGTGGCGTAATGTTTCTTTTATTTTATGCATTTCCTGCTGGGGGCCACTGTGATAATCGGCTGATGAGGTGATTCCAAACTTTTCTATCCTCAGCCACAGATTTCAGCCCCTCCTAGGGATCCGCAGACATTCCCAAGCCAACTGTAAGATATAGTCTTGCCAGCATGTCTCCATCCAGTGTAACGTGCCTCCTATGGCTCTAGCAGGAACCAACTACAATCATCCAATGGCTGTATTATCTCACACTCTATTATTATTCAAAGGTAACATTTACAATATAATTATAGTCATTTTTTAAAATTACAACTCTACATATATCACATTCAGGCCTTATTTCTGTATGTTAGTTGCACTGATCTTACTTGGTCTTCAGACAAATCAGTGTAATTCTGGGGTTTGGCTAAAAAATATATTCGCTCCTTTTTTCTGTATACACTTTAATGTCACTCCTCTACTTCAAGATATTCTTATCATGTCATTATCATAAGATATGGTGACTAGTCATAGCTGACAATGCACCAGCAGTTTACAATGGGTTGGAGCTGAGATACTGGTGATTCTAACACACGTCCTATCCATCATACCTATCCACACAGACAATGATGTTTAATGAAACTGCAGTACTGCATCCCTCTGAGATGCTAAATCATAGTCACAGTGTGTCTGGAGTCCTGCCAAAGTCAGTCATTTTAGCCATCTCTGACTTCTAGTTACACTTGCATTGTGCAGTGAAGCCAGGAATTTGGTCACAAATATGACAGAAAATCATGTGACTGAAACACTGAAGGATAAAAGACATAAATTCATTGACACTACAAAAAGCTGTTTTTTGTTACCACTGGTTTAAATTTGTTGCACTTAACCTAAATACTTGAACCTATAATATTTATTAAAAAATTGGATGACAAATTAGCCTAATAAAAAATGAAAAATATCAATTTTAAAAAGGTTAACTTCCTTTTGTTTATTCAGATAAATGACATTGCTTCCTAGTTAATGATACTGTATATGTTATTGTATTATTAAATTATCATCACCGCAGTATTAGAGTAGTTATACAGCAGGATCTTTGATACACTATAATCTGCCCAGACTGTAAATATTTTCCCAGAATACCACTCAGGCTGCTGTATACTGTAAAAAGTATCATATGGGTTTCAAAACTGTATTTTATTGCAGAATAGACAGAAATTCCTTACAGTGCGTTTTTTTTCCCTTGCAATTTATAGAGCGTTAAAGTTGTTTTTAATGATTACAAAGCCAGGGAACAGATGCAATTATCGTACCTACTGTTTCCCCTCCAGTCTCTGTAACTGAGAGGCATATCTTTACGAGATACCACATAACAACCTTGAAATACAGTTTATAATCACTAATGTTCTTATGATCTGTAGTGATAAAAATCAGATGCAGTCTTTTACTGCAGTAGGTTTGAAAAGCACCACAAGTGCATGAGCATTTGCAGATTACCATTGTGTATTCTTCGGAAGTGCCACAGCACACCCGCACATCCCTCTTGGTGAGCCATTATTCTGTGCATTATGCTTGCCTAGATGGTTTATTGGTGTGATATAGCATTCAATAATGTGGGAAAATTCACCAAGCAATCAACATTTGAGAGATGAATCTCATTTAAGAGACTGATACTGATGATGTAATCAACATGCAATTTACTAATAGAACGGGAGCCAATAACTCACTGCTACACTTTTATGGGTTAGGAAATGTGACATAGTCTAAATGCCTGCCTTTAATAAAGAACCACCCGGGCCCTAATAAATTACAAACCTCTATGTGGGCAAGTATGTGTGTGTGTCTTTGTGTGTGTGTGTGCATGTTATAAAATATGAGCCTACAGTCACAAAATTAGACACTATCTGAAATGTACACACTAACAAATACACTGCTCCCTCTATGTTTATCACTTTTGTGCATAAAATATAGCTCATAAATACTATCAGGATGATATTCTGGAGAATTTGTAGGTGATGCTGTACCGGTGAGTTCTGCAGTTCACACAGAAAGGTGTCGTTTTAACATTTAGCAGGTAATATGCTCTCGGTGAAGAGTTCTTTCAAAAAGAAAAATTATGGCTCATACTTACAATTATGAACAAAGACTAAAATATGTTCAGCCTTGCTATGTTTCAATTATGGATTATACACTGAAGTACCAGAAAAAGTGGTATACCAGTTGCTGATGTATGTTGAGGCCACGTGAAACGATTCTTGCCAGTCGGCGCTGTTCACGTTCAGCCAGGGTCTTTTTATGGCCACACTGCTGCCGTAAGTTCGGGGTTTTGCTGGAAGTCTTGTAGTCACAGTACACCCTTGTAATGCTCATATGTGAAAATCCAAACTTTGCTTCTACCTCTGAAATCCAGTGACCCATCTCACGAACTATAAAACCGTGTTGAAAATCACAAACTCTTGATAACTTGCCATTTTCACAGATGTCTGTTGCTTTATAAACGCACTGCCGGGTGCAACCAATGATGTGCATAGGTGGTGTTGCTATGTATTTTGCATCGTACCACTTTTTCTGGTACTTCAGTGTATGTAATTATATGTTATTATAAGACATTTTATGACAGTGATGTCTGTGCTGTAACATCTCAAGGAGACAATAGACTGAAAAGAAAAGAAAATGCCAGTTAATCTAAGGTTATCTCAGCATGCTGTATTTGTTGTCCCCATGCTTGCAAACCATTGCACAGAGCACAGTCTTGCACTTAACACATTAATTGCTATTCCATTTTCCAATGCCTTACTAAATTGTTCCCTGAGTGTGCTCACTGACATCTTCACCTATTGTAAATTTTACAGTGATTTATTAGGATAGTCCCGAGCTCCTCTCACCCCTATGACAGTGCAGCACTACGGCCTGTACTCATGAATATTTCACATGCCTAATTGACCAACCACTGAGGCTGGGATTGTGGAGAACACGCCAAGCCAGATGACAAAGGTACCGGCGGCATCTATGCCTGATCATCAGTTGCAAAGCCTCAGAGATGTTTGTTCGCACCGCCATAATCCTCACAGCACTCATATCAGCTGGAAAGGTGATATGATGGAAATGCTAAGCAGAGACTGCCGAACCTTTCCGCTTGTTACAGAATATGACATTCACATTTCTCCACCGTGCGCCTGTTCTCACTGTGCCAAGATGAAAGAAATGATTTCCATCTAGTAATGCAATTTAAATTCAAATCAGCAGTGATTTCCCAAAACATACACCTATATTTGATACTGTTCGGAAAGTTTTGGCGCCCTTGCTTGTCTTTGCAGTTCCTTCTTGCTGTTTGTGTGTGTCTGGAAAGGAGGGTTATGTTCATATCGCTTTGGATTTTTAGTATAGCTCTATTCTTCCGTCTGAGAGATCAGAAGCGATGAATTAAACAGCAGGTTGTCTCTGTGCAGGACAATGTCTGAATAATTGAAGTGTCAGGTTGGGTGAATAAAGCAGAATCCATTTGAAAGCTCCCACTATTATAATTCAGTACAATTATGTTCAGCGGAATGTGTGCACAGAATTCAACACACTGCTGGACTGAATTTACTCTCCAGGTAGTGTATATCTCATGTGGAGTATACAGGTGCAACTATAGATTATATGTAAAGAACAAAAGACCAAATATTAAACATATAGGGCAAGAATGCTATGGATTGCCCTCTTCTTCATTCAGCAGGGTCAAACCCATCAACTACAGTTGTGAGCCAAAGTTTACTTGAGCCATAGTAACTGCAGGGGGCTTTTCAAATAGAACACACACACACACACACACACACACACACACACACACACACACACACACACACACACACACACACACAC
>JAOVVH010000010.1:20537046-20547287 GCA_028566435.1 Scorpiodoras heckelii
GCCCGGACCGGGAATCGAACCCGGATCGTCTTGCTGTGAGGCGACAGTGCTAACCACTACACCACCGTGCCGCCCCTGAAAGGACTATACAGAAGCTAATTTAAGCATAGTATAAATCTCAACATGGAAATAATATCCCTGAATGTATTTGCTATATCCTTTGCTGACTCTAAATGAGATTCCCTCTGAGCAGGTTCTGGTTGACATTGTTTGAGTTGGCTCGATGTTGAGAGAAATAGGCTGTCGGAGAAACTCGGTTGGTTTAAGCACCAGAGATGCACTGCTCCTCCTCCACCACTTTGGCCCCAAACGAGGAGCATGACCCATAAAATTGCCAACACTACCAGCATTCATAAAGTATCTATTAAACTCAACAGTTTTGTATTTTGGAGCTGGAATTTGGAGCTTATTCGTCTCTGACGTGCACGTTTGAGAATCACCTGATAGATGAGCAAATCCACCTAGAGTTGGCTATCTTCCACTAACTGCAGGTCCTGCAGGCTTCTTTCTGTGCGTCCTGGCTCTGAACACGCTGCCCTTAGAGGCATGGCCATTAATCACCATTACTGCTGCCTGCTGCCACTCTGTTTACTGGGTCAGTCAGTGAGTGATCCTCTTATGGGCCACTCTGCTCCCTCACACACACTATTTCACCTTTCTTCACCAATGAAAAGAATCTATGAGCCTGTCGCTCCAGCTTTACATCCACTCGCTGTTAGTGACTGACATTCAAGCCCCAGCAGACTGACTTTTACTAATCTTTCTGGTTCATGTGCCCTGAAAAGCTGTTACTTTGCTGTCTACTATTGTTCAGTACAGAAACAATTCTTTTCAATGCATCTATGACAGCAACAAAGCCTTGTGAGATACTGTGATGTGAGAAAGCATGAGAAGGTGTGTGATCTGTTCTGTATTGCCTCTGGCTGCAGTCACCGAGAAGCAGGATTGACACTGATGTTGATGGCTGATGGTATATATGTGAATGGCTGAATGGGTTTAATAGGAATCTCCAGATCAGCAACAGCAGCATGTCACTCAGAAACTGAGATGTGAATGGGGCCGAGGGTTTATGGGAACATAAATTGAACTGCACTGACATGATCACACACCTTCAGAGATTCAGGCTCACAGAGAAATTACCTTGTTAACATTCAGAGTAACGTAAATGGCTGGACATCCATCAGCGGTCCTACTGATTTCACATGGTGGTTATGAATTGAAGTATACTGGAGCAGCATAGAAAGTATAATATAAAAATTCATCATGTGACCTGAACAATCTCCGGTCTAATGCGGTTATGATGAGATGCATGATTGATGTCAGTCACCAGACTTGGCATAATGAAAGTGGAAGACAGGGAAACGGAGAGAGACTTCCCTGATAAGGTTGAGACCATTCTTGGCAAGTGGTGAATTAATTTATGATCCTATTTGAGGTTCAGTCGGGTACAAATATTCACTCCAGTGCAGAATTCTTGCTAGAGTCTCCCTGAGGTCTGGAATGCAAGCCTGTGATGTAGTCTTTGATTGTGCACACACTTACCTCCTGATGAGAGAAGACTGAAAGTTTTGGAGATCTGCACATTGGCAAATCTTCTCTCTGTTTGGCACAGAATACAGAGTTACGTCAAAAGCTAACGTCGGCAAACCTCATCAAATAGATTAGACTTTTAGGACAGGCAAGCACGCACAAACACCTGCACACTTTTAAATTCATGTTAGTGTTGTACATCTGAAGAAAAAATGTCTTCTCACACAGAGGCACAGCTAAGTGGTAAATAATCAGAGTATGAAGCACATCCCTAATGTCCAAGGAATTTAGGAAATTCATTAAAGCCCTAAAATCACTAATTGAGATTGTACAGGAGCATCATCACCACTAAACTCTGGAATAGAAATGTTAGCTCAAGTACTTTTTAAATCCAGATGAAAACCATATTTGCTTGATTTAACCTATGCACAGGGTTGGATTTATTATGCTAAATAAACTTTTCATGATTTCTAGTAATTTTCATAGATTTATGGTTCATTCATTTGTGATTTACCTTGTTGCACTGTCCTTAATTGAAAAGAGCTTATAATCTTTTAAATGTAAAGCAAGTTGAATTCAAAATACCAAATGTAAATTATTATTATTATTATTATTATTATTATTATTATTATTATTATTATTATTATTAGTAGTAGTAGTAGTAGTAGTAGTAGTAGTAGTAGTAGTACTAGTATACCTGTGAAAAACCAGCCCCATCCCTTTATAATATTTTTATTGCTGTGCTTTGTTTACATGAGAACATTATAGTGCCAATATGAACCGATTATGCCTATCAAAAAGTAAAAAAAAAAAAAAAAAGTGTAAACTATTGTTGAAATATGCATGCATGTGGAGTCTAGCTAGCCGAATTTCAATCTAGCTACACATAGCTTATAAGCAGTGAGCGATACCAGGTACATTCTCTGATATGCATGCATCTGCTGCATTTGCTCCCAAATTACCCCACCTCTGCATGATTTTGTGATAGCTGCAGAGTTGTAAACTAGCTCACCTATGTCGCTAATGACTTCCATGTCATTTAATGATAGTTGCTGAGAGTAGAGGTAGGTTGGCTAAAGTAGTGTAATTTAATGTGGATGTGTGCCCATGCTTGAAATATTGCTGGAGCCAATAACATATACTTAAGGAAGGTATGTGAGGATGTGCTGTGGCATTTGTGAATGCATTTGTAGTGACATCATGGGCGTATATATTTGCACCATTATGTCGTTTACTTACACGAAAACATGTTCTGTGCTTACGTAGCTAGTTTACGGTGCCACAGCTCCTCTTACATACAGGGCAGGGAATGTAAGAACTGCAGGGCATTGCTCAAAACTCTATAATAAGAAGGATATTTCTTTTAGACCCTACTAAATTACTATTCTACTAAATTACTATGTTGAAATGTTGAAATGTCATTGACACTTGAGGGACAAATGCTATGTAGCTGATGACCGTCCACCAAACTGTTTGCCTAGTCTTGTTTTTCAGACTGATTTAACTCGGCTTTAGATGATGTACTACATAAGAGCTACAAATACAAAGCTACGATAAAGGCGCTGTAACTGAAACCACATTCTTAGGAAAAAAGAATGCTTCAAGTGATAATGGGACAGCTAAGATTTTTCGCCTCCCTATCTTAGCGGGAAAACTCGTTTATATGGCCATACATAAAACATGTTGGGGTTTTGCCAAAGGGGTGAACTGAAGAATGTCTAAAAGTGTAAGAACTGTATGACATTTTTCAATGATTTAATATGTTTGGAGAGGCACAGACCTACAATTTCAGGTATCTGTATTTGAGCATATGAAAAAGCATTTGTGTATAATAATAAAAATATAAATATATAAACTTTTAAATGCACTTTTACATAAGGGCAATGAACAAAATGGGCCATACTTTTTCATCTTTACCTTTCTGCCTGATTCTCTGACTGCCTAGGCTCACTGTAAAATACATTTTACTGTAATAATAGTATATTTTGTGTTAAGACCAAGAGCAATATACACTAAGCCTTAGAAACAATCAGTCTCTAATCACTGATGATTAAGTGGAATTCACAATACATTTATTACATGTGGCACATACAAAATACTACATAAAATACTACATAAGAAAGCAGGGTGTGGTGTGGAGCCTGTAAGTGCACAGATGTCCATATGACCCATGTGACCCTAGAAAAAAATGGTGCTTTAGACTCCCTGCTAAGTGCCTTACCCATGTTCTCAACATTTCTGCTAAATCAGATATCAATACAAGCTCCGGTTTTAGGTCATGACCCCCCCACACACACACACACAGACACACACACACAGCACCACCACCAACATATTACATCTGATCTGATCTGCCCCTGTAGAAATCACTCCCACTAAACACCGCATCCATGGCACACAGGTTTCCCGGACAGAGCTAAACTGTGGACATGTCCTTTACAACTTACTTGCAAGCAGGCAAACAAAATGTATCAGACACCTAAAAGTAGTCCAACCTGCATATAAAGCATTACAGGATAATGGACAGTCGGAAATTGCCTCTAACTGGAGCAGGATAGCTACAATACTCCATGCGAAAGCAGTGACATATAGCAAGCATCACAGTTTAATGTAAATTAATGACATTCATTGCCAGCTTGTTTTTCTTTGCACACACCAAGTCTGGTTCCAATACGTCTCGTGCTCAGCCAATCAATCACGAGCAAACACTGCAAACTAATCATTTATTGATGGCATGGAGCAGCCATGAATTTCTAATGGCATTCGTCTTATTTAACAGTGCAGATCACACGGAGGAAATCCAAACATGCTAGAAGGAAGGATGAGGAAAAAACACAGTATCATTCTTGGGAATATCGTTCTTTCTGACAGCCAGCCGACAAGTATTGATGAGGAGGGCTGTCAAGTGAAAGACAAGGGCAAAGTGAGGGGTGGAATATGTGTGTGCACGTTTGTGAGGGGAGTAGTGTGAAGCTGATGTCAGAGTTACAAATCAGAATTTTTGTCTTGTGCATCAGATTTCGTTTCTCTAAGGAGTGAGTTGATTCAAGTTGACGCAATGCAAGGTTCATGGTTTTCGATGTAGGAAAATGTGAGTATCAAAGCCAGGGCATTCATGGTGCTGTGATTTAGCTGTTTGAGAAAGAGGACAAAAAATCTAATTGGTTTTAATTGACTTTTGCAGTGAGAAGTGAGGACACTGAAGCAGTAACATCTTGTACTACAAGGATGTGCAGACCTCAGAAGAGCACACGCCAAGAGTCCTGAAGCCCTGCATTGCCAAGCAGGTGTGTAGTTGTAAATGAAGATGTGAAGATAATATGGTGAAAAACCCTTAAGTCAAGAGCTTTGAATTTGATTCCTGCTGCATCAGAAAGCCAGTGGCATGACCTCAGTAGAGAGGTAAATTTGTGAGGTTATGAACCACGCCAGCAGTGGAATACAGAATACTCTTTTGAGGTGAAATCTCATATAAAGGGAGACCAACAAGAATTGAGTTGCAGTCTAGAAACAAATAGCACTTATACAGGAAGTTGAGCAGATTTTCTGGTCAGAAAAGGTCAAACTCTTCTGATCTTATGAAGAAGAAATCAGCAGGAGTTGATGATGTGTTCAGAAAGGCATCCTTGATTCTAGCATCCAAAATCACACCAAGTTTCTTAGCTGTATATGCTGGAGAGGACAGCACCGGTCTGTGTGTTCATTGACAGTTCCAGCAAAGGAATTTCCTCAGTAAGTACATCAGCTCTTTTTTTTCTCAAGGTTGGTGAGTTTTCATCCAGGAAGATATGACAGAAGGCAGTCTGGGCTACTTGGGCTAGAAGGTAGAAGGAGGGGAAAAAAAGTTGTGTGTCATAGGTGTTGCAGTGATAAGTGAAGCCATGAGAATCAGTAAGCGAGCTATTTTGTATAAAATGAGAACAAGGGAGTACTTACCCCTGAGGGACTCAAGTAGTAAGGCTGTGAAATGATAAACCTAAAAATCTTGAAGGTATGTGGTAGGATCAGTGCTGAGTGGAAGAATGGGTGTGAGGATGTAGACAGGTAAAGAAGGACGGCAGGAGGCAGAATTCTCTCTGTGAAAATTTTAGGAATGAAAGAAGGGTAGTCACCATTGAATGCCTTTACTTCTATGTATACATACTCTTTCACATACAAAGGAGCTTTTAGTTATAAAGATATAAAGACAGTTATGCTAGACCAGCATGTTGCAATAGGAATTGAATAGGTATGGAAGGAGAGAAACAGGTCTATAGTTAGTGACATTTGTGGGGCCAAGCTTGGGCTTCTTAAGGAAAGGTATAAGTCAAGCAGATTTGAAGGGGTTTAATAAAGATGGTAGAGAACAACTTATGTAACATGCATGTGCTGATTTACAACATTTAATACCTTGACATGCCTTCTCTCTTTCGCTCTGCTGAAACTAGTAAGTTGTTACCAACTTATTATTCAGTTCACCATCCTAAAGCATATTACTCAGAATCTAAAATGAACTATTCAGTTAAACTAATAGAAAGCCGTTCCCAGTGTGAGGAACGTAAGCTTGGATCTATGAACAAGTGCTTGGAGGTTAAGGGCATCTTTCTTACAAAATCAGGGCTCAATGTTAAAGAAATGCAAAACTGAGAAATTACCATAACCCACTTCATGGCAATATTGCAACTTGCAATTCTAGTTTTGCAAAGGTGTCTTTTTAATGTGAGGTCTAGAAACACATCATTTACAAACCCCATTTCCAGAAAAGTTGGGACACTTTCTAAAAATGCAATAAAAACTCACTTGAAGCTTTAACAGATAAATACACAAAGAAAAGATTTTCAGTCTTTTCAATGAAAAGACTATAACACCTTAATTATATTTGTTGCTTCAAACTGATGCCTGCAACACACTCAAAAAAGTTGGGACAGAGGCAAAATAAGACAACTAATTGAAGTACAACTGTTCTGAAAGGTTCCACAATTAGCAGTTTAACTGGTAACAGGTGAGGATCATCAAGAGTATAAAAGGAGCATCCACCAAAGACTTAGTCTTTGTAAGCAAGGATGGGTCTTGGTTCACCTCTTTGTGCCAAACTTCATGAGAGAGTTGTCAGTCAGTTCAAATACAATATTTCTCAGCACAAGACTGCAAAGAATTTAGGTCTTTCACCATCTACAGTTCAGAATATCATGAAAAGGTTCAGGGAGTCAGTGGAAATCTTGGTGTGTAAAGGCGAAGGGTGGAACCCGCTGCTAAATGTGTGTGACCATCGAGCCCTCAGGTGGTATTATTTGAGAAACCGTCATGCTACCATGATGGACATAGCCACATGGGCTCTGGAGAACTTTGGAAAATTATTGTCACTTAACACAGTCCACTGCTGCATCAAGAAATGCAACCATGTAGTGTATTAATTTTGCACAGAAACACCAAAGGGTTCTCTGAGATGGACCGAAAGACCGTGAAAATGTGTTATATATTCAGATGAGTCCACATTTCAGCTTGTTTTTGGGAAAAACAGACATCAGGTTCTACATGCCAAAGATGAAAAAGATCATCCAGACTGTTACCAATGAAAAGTGCCAAAACCAGCATCTGTGATGGCATGGGGGTGCATCAGTGCCCATGGCATGGGTGATCTGCATAAATGTGAAGGTACCATTGATGTGGAGGCTTATATTGGTATTTTGGAGAAACATATGTTGGCATCAAGATGACGTCTTTTACAAGGAGCTTTGTACACATAGCGTGTGTGTGCTTGACTGGATTGTCTGCAGTCCATATCTGCCTCCTACTGAAAATGTATGGTGCATCATAAAGAGGAGAATCAGACAACAGTGACCACAGACTGTTGAGCAGATCAAGTCTTTTATACAGCAAGAATTGGCAAAAATTCCAACTTGCAAGACTGCAACAGTTAATATGTCCAATTCGCAAATGATTAAAAAGTGTAATTAAAAGAAAATGTGATGTAACACAGTGGTAAACATGCCTCTGTCCCAACTTTTTTAGTGTGTTGCAGGCATCAATTTCTAAATAAATAGATTTATGTTCCTCATTGAAAACACTGAAAATCTTCTTTGATAAATAAAGCTTGAAGTGAATTTACAAATTACAGATGTCAGGTTTCATTGCATTTTTAAAATGTGTCCCAACCTTTTTTGGAAATGGGCTTTGTACATGACAATTAAATGAGCAAAAATATCAAATAAGTGTTATGTGGAAGCTAGGTCTTTGCACTTCTGCCTAATGAGACTCTAAATTAGCACTTTACTAAAGGCAGATGCAATCAGAGGGAAAACTAATTAAGCCTTTACATAACAGGTTCACGGCTGGTATCAACTGTATGTTGTGTGCTGCAAAGTATCTAATTAATGGGACCAAGATCTATGCATCTTGTGATTAGATCTAGATGTGTATCATATGTCCTGAACATTTCTCGATTCAAGCATATACCTACATTATTCTTCAGACACAGCATTTCCTTAGATTGTATTCTCTTTGCTTATTTAAAATAAACCCATCAATTGTATAACCCGAAATGTTAAAATACTGCATGTTTTTTATTTTGACTGGTGTGCATAAGATGTGCATAAGAATGATGATGGTAATCAGGTAGAAGCACACATGTATATACCTTGCTAGCTTGATGACCTAACAATAAACAATTATGACTGGCTTTCACCACAAGATTTTAAGTCTATAGGGTGTCACATGAATGCGCACTGTGTATATGAAATGATTTAATGAGTTGAGTGTTCAGTTTTACATTACATTCAACACATATACATTGTGTTCTCATTTAGTCTGCCACTGTCAGGAGTTAAAAGAGATATTGGGGATCAGTATCATGCAAAAATGTTGATAGACTTGCTGTATCACTACATCTGAGAGCCATGCAGCAGGGTAGAGGAGAAGTGAACTTTGGTGACCTGAAGAATTCTTGCTGCGTTACAGCACACAGAGGCATTGGCATGACCAGCCAGCATGACTTACACTATACCTCGAAATTACACAGAGAGAGAGAGATAGACAGAGAGGGAGATAGAGCAAGAGGGGAGAGAGAAAGCGATGGACTTCACAGAGAGATGAAGAGGTCATTCAGGGGCGACACACAAGCCAGTCTCACACAGTGATCGCAGTTAACCTAAAGAGATGTAGCAGAGTTTGTTGGTTCTCTGTTGCCCCCTGCTGGACATCACTGAGGAGCCAATTCACACACTCGGCACAGGGCAACAATGTAACAGTTCAAGACGGAAAAATATCGAGGGATGCATATGTGGTTACTGGGTACCTCTAATCGCTCACACACTTCACTTCACTGAACTAATAAAGTTATATTGCATAGCTCCAAAAACTAATTGAAAGTGCTAAAAAATACTCTGCTTAATAAATCATGACTCCTTTTAAGTGTAAAACATAAGTATAACAAAACAGCAACAAATATCGCCTGCAATATAATCCCACAATAACTCATAATTACAGAGTGAAACATACAGAGCACCATGTGATCCTGAATTAACCAGCCCAATTAGGATCTGACAAACAGTACCTGGATTAGCCCTCCATCTATATTTACATCCCAAATAGCACGCTGAAATGAGTTAACAAAGCGTGATAAACTCATTTAGGTTACAGCAAACGATAGTGGGTGGGTAAAAGTCTATTTTCTAGTCTGGCTGAGGTTGTTGCTGTACCCAAGCTGTAATATTTCATGCTAATAATATATCAGATAGTTTCCATTGACCTTTTCTCTGGCTAAACAAGCTGAGTCTGCAATTCGCTCCTCCTCAGTCATTTCAGCTCAGCCCAAGGAGCACTTATCATCCACTACATGAAGCTCTGCACTAGTGGGAACATGTGTGTGTGGGTGGGTGGTTGTGGGTGTGTGTGTGTGGTGCATGAGTGAGCATCATTCACTGTAATTAATCACAATACAGCTTATTTCACTCCAGAGAAATGAGGGATGTATGATCCTGTCTCAATCTCCACATGGTTGATCTGTTCAAGGACATCTGAAGACACGCATATGATTAAAACATTGTAAGTACAGTGTTATCCTGATATTTCTGTTAATCCTGATATTTCTATTATGTTTTTTTTGTCTTACATTTAAGCACACAAACACATGTATTGTTCTCTGACTATACAGAACAAAGAATGCCTACTTCATTGCATTTCAAGAATCATTTAAGTAGCATTTGCACATTGCCCCTTGTTACTTCAATTGAACTACCTTGTGACAGTTTCATAAAAATTTTACACCGTAGGGCTTCTCGGCTTAATCAAGACAACTGTAAAGAGCCAAAAACCTTAATCAGATTCACAGCTTATCTTCCCACCAGGCACTGAGTGAGAAATATGAATAAACCATAAAGCACACAACGAGAGCGTATGCAACACCCTGCCAAGCTTGTCTGCCAGCTTGAGATCATTCTGATCCAGCGGCTGCCCATAAAAGAACCTATTATTACATCTGGAGGCATTCAACAACCCAGCTTATCACCTAGGAGGTTTTCAATTAATAAGCTAAATGGGTTGTTTTATAATAGCAGTCCTAAAAATTATACATCTATATATAGAATTATTACATTGTAAACTTGACATTTTTGCTCTTTAACATAAAATTGCACAGATCAGTAGTATTTCAACCCTTTTTTCCTTTTTCTCTTGTATATCTTAAATGTGTGTGTGTGTGTGTGTGTGTGTGTGTGTGTGTGTATATATACAGT
>JAOVVH010000010.1:20552509-20565843 GCA_028566435.1 Scorpiodoras heckelii
ACACTAAAATGACAGGTGTTTCAGTTTCATTGTCCAACCCCTGTATATATATATATATATATATATATATATATATATATACACACACACACACATAAATCACCTCATTGTTTCTACACTCTTTGACCATTTTATCAGCTCCACTGTCCCACAGGTGCACTTTACATTTACATTACATTTATGGCATTTGGCAGACACATTTATCCAGAGTGAAACTGCTGAGCAGTTTCAGGTTAGGGGCCTTGCTCAAGGGCCCAATAGTGGCAGATTGGTGGTGCTGGGATTCGAACCTCTGACCTTCCGATCACTAGTCCAACGTCTTAACCACTGAGCTACCACTTTGCAGTTGTACAGACACAGACTCCAGATACATACTTTGTTAGCCCCTTCTTACCCTGTTCTTGAAGAGACCTTAAAAAATATTCAGTAAGACTTGCTATGAAGGTCATCACTATAATAAATTAGGAACAAAGTCCTAGCATTTGTAAGCCAGTATACCCATTGTTATGAACAGTTAACATGATGCATTATAAATGATGCATTATAGTGTTTATGACACATTATATCACCAAAGTGCATTATGAATACAAATAATGCCTAAAGAAAATGTTACATGGTAATTAATGTAATCATAAGTCATTATGTATATGGTCTGCATAGAAAGAATTACCACAGACACATATAAGTAACAGTCTAAAACCTGCTTTAAGTTGCAGAAATAGTGTTACATGAAATAAACTTGTTCAAATACCAGTGTGAATTTCCCAAAGTTAAATCTCTCTCTCTCTCTCTCTCTCTCTCTCTCTCTCTCTCTCTGCCAGCCTATATGGAAGGAATCAAATCTGAATTGTAAACTCCAGCAGAAGCAGGAAATCTCTATTGACTTGACAGTGCATGACTTTGGTAAAATCCTTCTCCATCGTGCTGAAGCTATTATCCTGTTATAGACCACTGACTTAATCTGCACAAAGACAGGACCGAAATGATACAAAGAAACTCTAGGAACAAAACTCTCCAAGTAAACTGTCAGTATATCAAGGGGATGGAATGGAGACGCATACTTTAAATTCGATTCACATTGCAGTATTGGAACAAGAAGTAAGAGATAAGCTTTAAACAAGCTAAGCCTTAAACAGAAATCTGCATTAGACACTTTATCGAGAAACTGTACAAATGGGATTGACATGAATTAATTTTATTTATATGTAACAAGATTCAGATTTTTTTTTGTCCAGAAAGTGAAGAATGCTAACAAAGTCTTCACAACCTAAATCATGGTTTGGTTTTAGGCAGTATTTATTTCCTTTAATGGTATATTGTAATAATTGTACAGTTAATCTGTGAATACAATTAATTATTTTCTCTCTTATCAATCAGTAATGCAGCTTAATAATGTGTGTAATTATCTAGGGAATTTTTAAATGTTTATTAGTTGCAAGCCAAGACACTGGATATGAGTAATCATCTTGAAGAAATCTGACGTGTCTGACCTGTGAGGGATTTCATGAAACAAATCTAGCTGCCTTGATGTAAAAGTCGAAGACAAATGTCCCTAATTTTCCACAGAAGTGTCATCTTTTAAAATTAAGGCATTAATAAGTTAATATTTTAATGCCACAAACTAGTAACTAAGTATTTCATGGCCATGCATTGTTGTGCCATTTCCAAAAATTGTGTAACTCCAGCCCATGTCTTAATGCAAAGCAGGAAACAAATAATCAATTATGTTGAGTTAATTATTAGGCAGGAATATTGTGTAATATTGTCATCTCCATGCTTAGGTTCTCATGGTCACGCTGTCCAAATTCAATTGATTTCACTGTGCTTAACTCATTTTAGTATACAAGTATTGCTGTGAACCAGAAAAAAGATCTTAAAAAATTGTGGCTTTAATAGGTTCATTAATAAAAGCCCCTTAATAAAAAAAACACCATGTCACCTAGGAGGTTCTGTTCAATCAGACCAGTCTGCTGTAGGTTTCAGGGTCAGAGTTTTGCAATTTGATGAGGAATAGTTGAGTTGTTGGAGATGACATGACCCCAGAGTCTGAGCCGGCTGACCCCTCCATCAGGAGCAATTACAAGCCTCACGTGACTTACACACCCACACTGCAGCACACACTCTCCAGAGTACAAGTGCCTATAGTGAGGCTTCAGCTGAACAAAGAAAAATAAAGAAATCATACTCACAAGGAGAAAGTAGATGGATATATAACACCAATTCCAATCCTGAGGCAACCCCACAGCTTGTAAAATCTAAGTTATCATGCAATTCAATGATACAACAAAGAAAAAAAGTGTTTATAAAGGAATGTGAAACATGTACACTGTCAAGAGAGATGGCATACTTTCTGAGGAAGAAGAAGCATTTTCCACATGGGACCTTTGTCATTGCTCCACTTGTGCCTTATATAGGATTGTTCCTCCTCTGGGGTTAAACTACAGGCCTCAATTTTACACCAGTCAGGAAAATTACCTAAATAATTGAAAAGAATAAGAAATTGCGATATGAACTATGTAATGCTGATGTAATGGTAAAATCCATCTACCTACCTTTAAAATGATTGGTGTCTATCTCAATTTTGCTGATCACACCAGGATGCCCAAGTCTGAAGATGGCCCACTCAAATCCAGGGACCTGCAAGATGCCCTTCTTGTCCATCTGAGTGGGTATATAGCATACGATTAGGGAAATTATACAGTCCCCTCCGAAAGGCTGCTTCTGGAACGGGCTCACTAATCTTTATTGATGATGTAACTCATGATGGCAGCAGAATGACTTCAGAAGTCTACAGAAACATTCTGCCTGGTAATTTACAGAAAAATACATCCAATCTAATTGAGAGGAACTTCATACAGCAAGACAATGACCCAAAACACACTGTGAAGGACTTCAGCAGGGGGAAAATGAGGAGGGTTTTACACTGGCCAAGATAATCACCAGATCTTTACCCAACTGAGCATGCATTTTGGAAAATTGGATGGAAACACCACAAGAGAACATTGAAACAGTTTCATGATGGCGTTCGGTCACTGGTTTGATGCTGTTATTGTAAGCAAGAAATTTGTAATTAAACTAAAAATAATTTAAACTAAAAATAATCTGTTCCAATACTTTTGTTCACCTAAAAATTGAATGGTCTGCCACCAAAGGTGTGAAGTTGTTTAACACATCTAGATAAATATGAGGAAATTAAATCTGAAATTCTGATCTTCTATCTTCTCATATTCATCTCTTGATCTCCAACTCAAATGTATCAAGAGTATAACAAAAACAATTGGGCTTGCTCTTACAATACTTTCAGAGGGGGCTGCACTTGGAACTCCTTCATTCAATTTCATTCATTCATCATCAATGCTTTTTCATGGTCAGAGTCACAATGGATACAGAGCCTATCCCAGGAACACAGTAGACACCCTGTACCAGTGGTGTCCAAGCTTATCCGAGAAGGGCTGGTGTGGGTGCAGGTTTTCTTTCCAACCAAGCAGAAGCCACAAACTACTGAGAGTCAAGATCCATTGATTGGATCCATTGATTAAACCAGGTAGAAGGATCTGTGGCTTCTGCTTGACTGGAAGGAAAACCTGCACCCACACAGGCCCTTTGTGGATAAGATTGGACACCCTTGCCCTATGGGATGCCGATCCATCAAAGGCACCATTCACACACATTTACACTCTCGTTCACACCTAGGTCCAGTTATAATAACATCAACAACAATTATTATTATTATTATTATTATTATTATTATTATTATTATTAGTAGTAGTAGTAGTAGTAGTAGTAGTAGTACTGAAAGAGTATTATTATACTTTCAGCACTTTGGGACGATCTAGGCGTCGTGCTGTTTCCCACCCATCAGCCATGTTGTCAGCCCTTCCCAAACCTGCAAAAGTTCAAACACCTTTACGTTTACATCATGGCATTTGTACTATGCTGCACTACAGCATATTACCCATTAACAGGCTGTTAATGTATTCATCCAGAAATATATTCACATCGCAAAATTGACAGAAGAAAAAGAAGAAGAAGAAGAAGAGGAAGAAGAAGAAGAAGAAGAAGTGCATGTCAAGGTCTTCTCTTTAAACATTGACAGTTTAAGGAATTCAATACCGATCATGTTGCGTGGGTGACCAAAATGTGCGTCACTGTAGCCTACACACACTCCACCACTGACCAGTGCTACAAGATCGATTTCCTCCTGACTGCGTACACTGGACCAGTCTCTTTGTCCAACCCCAAACACTCGCAATCTCGCAATACCTCCATCTGTCAAAAAAAAAAAATCCCTAAACTGTTAAATAATTAGGGTACATTGTGAGCTTAGTACTTGCTGTAATTAGTGTACTATTACTCTTAAATATTAAGTGATTTGACATTGAGTGTGTACACTATGTTACCAGGATACATGTTCAGGCGGATGTGGGTGACTCGATGAGGGAAGGAGACACTGAAGAAGTTGTGGCAGGAATCCGTGTACCCAGGCTTCAGCGCTGTCACTGGTACAATCTCCTCCCAGCTCTCTGAGTGCAGCTGTCACACATCTTTGTTTTGACTCCAATTTTTAAGCAATGGGACTTTTATATGAAATATTAGTAGACAACAAATTACCTGTGCCACCGCTTCAAACTGGCTCTCTGAAGCAGCCATACCTGTACGATCTCCCTCAAGAACTAAAGACGGCACAGACAGTCCATCTGAATCACACATACGAGGCATAAAAGAGCTTGTTTAGTCTTCTGTTCTGAAAACTGAACTAGTGAAATACTACAGGACACAGTCACAAATAAAGAGCTCATATCCACTCTTATCCTGGGCCTGACTTGTTCTTGTTCTACCACAGAGACTGTTAAACTGACTATTTTACATATAAGGAAACTGGAAAGATTTACAACCTAGTCAGTTATTTCAGTATGTATTTGTTGCATACTGCATCCTGACAGCCTACTGTCTGACATCTTTCTCATAAGTGTAACCCTGGGTTTGCCTATTAAACTTCAATTCGATAAATCGATTACAATGTCACATTATTGTCATGGCTGTTTAAAAAAAAAAAAAACTGGCCAATGAATTACAGAATGTAGATGGAAATTATGCATAGGTAGCCATTAATTCTCCCAATTTGCTTCTCTTTTAGCTGTACACTACCATCTAGTGCCCAGGTCTCACACTCAAGGACCATGCACAGCCCAGATGTTGCCTCATTTTATTCTTTCTATGTGAACTTGCACAAAAAATAATGGCCTGGCCCATAATGCAGTTCTACCTAACATTACCACAGTAGAGCTGTAATAAATCCCCCTGTACAAGTCACACATCTGTATAATGAACATTCATTCCATCCACATCCCACATCCATCTACAGCACAGGTATGACAGTAAGATTAATTAATTTAAAGAAAGCTAATGCATGAACTTACAACTATGGCTATGAAACATCATTAAAATGTGCTTTTACTTAAAAACAGGATATAAAAACTTTATAAAATTATATACAGTACGTGTTTATTCCTTTTGCCCATAAATTATTAGTTATCATACAAACACACTATGGACCAGGGTATGTGGGCTTAGAGATGAATCTGCTACATGTGAAGCATGTCTAAAAATGCCTCAGAAATGCATCCACTGCCATTAACTGGCCTTGGATATTATGACTGACTACAAAAAATGTTGTAAAAAGAAGGTGATGGAGAGGGAAAGCATGAGTAGTGAGAGAGTGAGGACATGAATGTTTTTAGAAAAGATGAGGGTATGGTTTCTTCTGTACCGACACAACTGACTCATGGCCCAGAGTGGTAAATACTTGTGTACTTAAAGCATTTCATCAATTTCCTTACATATTTATTTACGCCTTCAACATACATTTTACAAACCTTCTCTCTTCTAGGTAATGACTGCATGCTATACATCAGTCGAATGGCCTCTGATGCATTTATTTACATTTCAAGCTTAGCATGTCAAATTAAACTGGGGCAGTCGTGGTCTTGTGGTTAGGGTGTCTGCCCCGTTATCGGAAGGTCCCAGGTTCGATTCCCATGGCCGACAGGACTCGGCTGAAGTGCCCTTGAGCAAGGCACCTAACCCCCAGTAGCTCCCCGGGCGCTGGCAAGGGCTGCCCACCGCTCCGGGCACGTGTGTTCACTGCCCCCTAGTGTGTCTTCACTAGTGTGTCTCACTGCACAGATGGGTTGAAATGCGGAGGTTCAATTTCACTGTGTGCAAGCACAGTGACAAAAATGTCACTTTCACTTAAACTCATCAGTGTAGAAGTATGTGAACTAAGAATTGTGCCAATTTGTCATCTGCTGTGACATTTCCATGCCACCATTTAACACGATAACCATCTGTGTGTTTCTAATCATGAAAAAGCCACCAGACTGCAGTGTTGAACTTGATGATGAGAGCACTAACCCAATGTCAGTATAATATAAAGTGAGCGGTCTTCTTTGCTTCCGTACAAAGAATGGATTTGAAAAGAATGTTGGTGTATGTTTCATTAGGTTTTCTTGGCTATATTTATCCAAGTTTTCATTGCTCATGCTAAGTTAGACAGGTTATCATGAATTCCAGTAGCTAGCATAATTGGCTAGACAGCAAATCTAAATCTAAATGGTAAACTAGCTTCATTAGCTGCATAGTCATGCACATGACAAACACAACCACAGAGATTGAACGATGTTTTAGGGAAAAGAAAAAAACATGCAGCTGCTTTAGATAAGTTGTAAAAGTTAGATTTCACATGAAAATGTCATTAATTTAATTTGATCACTTCCAAAAATTTACATTTTCTTTTCAGGACATGAGTACATTTAAAAGTACCAACATTTTATTTTCATTTGAGTGTATTTTTGGCTGGATACTTCCTTAACTGAATACTCAAAATATTTACATATTTACATTTACCTTCACGTAAGTATAACTTATTCAATTCAATTCAGTTTTATTTATATAGCATGTTTTACAATGGACAATTTCCGAAAGCAGCTTTACAAAGACATTAAACCTGGACATAACGTATAAATTTATATGAAGTTTATCCCTAATGAGCAATCTGGGGCAACAGTTGCAAAGAAAAAACTCCCACTTATCAGTATGTATTATACTCCTGGTCATGACTTCATTAGGACTAAACACGTTTATAATAATACATAAAAATTATTTGTCTGTTTGAGGGGACCAGTTTGGCACGTGCAATCTAGAGTATGGGTATTGAATTTCTGCCCCCTGTGTGATGCCTGCGCATGTGCGTTTCAAGAATGGGTTTAGTCACATACACCATCATATCCTAAAATAGAATGAGGAAAAATGTCATGCAAGTTGTTGATATTGTAACTGAACAATCCTTTAAATTGTAATTTGTATTAAGACATGTATGAATTTGTACTTTAATAACTTTCGTACTTTAATAGATCTAATACTGTTTCTTAACTATTCTATACACCCCTTCTGGTTGCCCTTACATACCCAGACAGGCAGCCTGAATAGAAATGGAAGGCGCATAGTTTCCTGTGAAGAACGACGTATCCACATCAAAGCCGTGAATGACACCAGGAACTCCCAACTGCACAATGCACCAGTCATGACCTTTAGCACAAGAACAAAAGAAAATATACTGTGCATCTTTCATCAGATCAATACGCGACTTTTAAGTTCTGAGGATTATAAGACAGTCACTTCATGGCCAGGTCAGATAGCCTTGTCCAGTTGCAATACTTCAAAAAGCATTTTCCTTCCCATCATTTTATCGATCAAGTGGAGTAGATAGATGAGGGTTCTTACTGAAGGTGCCACACACTATACACATACTCCTCAAAGCTATAAAGAAGATTAATGGCAAAGTAGTCGCAAACAAGAAGTTACTGTCGGAGAGATTAAAGTAGGCCAAGTGAGATTGTCTAATAGGAAAGGAATGATACCTGGTATTCTTTTCCTTCTGGTTTCCCAACCATCCATCCATTTCCCAAACTCAGTGAAAGCTGAGGTAATGAACACTGCAGGCTCCTTCTTCAGAGCACAATTTCCCAATATTCATTTATAAGAAATAATAAGTGGGACATAAAGTTTGAATACATTAAGATTTGAACATGCTTCTTTGCACAAAGGAGTTGTAGTTAGTGAAATATGCAAGAGTAAAAACCGACAAGTCCTTTGACACTGTACCTTCAAGAGATTTCGAGCAGGAGCAAACCACTCATCCGTTGCAAAAATCACCTCGAGTAACAAATAGAGAATATGAAATTAACCACAGGCAAGTGCACAAGATTCAGGCAGTTCAGTGACATTCATAGTTACTGACAGAAGCTCAGTGTGCTGCATGTGTGGTCAGTTTTCACCTTTCCTCCTGCTGTTTCACACGCAAGATTGTTAAACTGCACAAAATCTGGTAGACCGGAGTTCAATTTCACAGCTGATCGGTTTGCCATCCTCACTGTGAAATGCTTCAAAAATTGTTATAAGCCCTGAAGGATTGCCTGGGGAAAAAAGCTTCTTTCTCGTCCTACTGAGTTTTTCAGGTGGAAAAATTGTGTTTACTGAAAAAAGGTCGAACAGAGCAAAGTACACATTCAGAGCAGTTGCTTCTTTTTTTTTTCAAGCAACAAGAAACATCGGGTCATTGGGTGCCCCTAGTGTGGGAGAGCGGTTTACTAAAGTTTATATATTAGTTATTTAAGATATTTAAAATACAAACCCCATTTGCAGAAAAGTTGAGACACTTTCTAAAAATGCAATAAGAGCTAAAAAGCAAAAAGAGCTCTTCTACTTTCTAAATTTCTAGAAATTTCCCCATTGCAGGACTAATAAAGGATTATCTTATCTTATCTTACCTTAAAAACTGAAATTTGTTGAATGTGATGCCTGCAACACAGTTGGAAAAAAAGTTGGGACAGAGGCAAAATAAGACTGAAAGGTTATGCAAGTAATGCCGAGTTCACATTACATGATTATAGTCCTGATTTTCCGCTCACTGAAAAGTGCTGCGAGCAGGTTACGACTGGCAGTGGGTGTGGTGTCAAGCTACAGCCAATGAGAACACAAGATACGGAGTGAGGGGAAACCTGGGGGAGGAGTTATATAAACATCAAAAAACATGGTTTAATGTTCTAGGTGTCTGTAACCTTTTGGGCTATGTTGGTATAAGCACCACAACTTCCTGAAATCAAGTTTAAGTACAGAGGGTTTTCTGAAATACTCAGTTGCTTAGGGAGAGACTACAGACAATGCTTTCAGGGTTTTCAGGTATTATTTTTAATATCAGTGCACAAGAACTTGGCTCACTCGCTTCTTGCTGATGCCAATTTTTGAAAGAAAAAACACCATCGATGTTTCTCAATACAAAGTACAAGTTTGGACTTGCATACCTGGTAGTACAGACCTGGTAAGTTCGACTTACGACTACAAGGTTGTAAGGATGCTGTACGGTCATACTGAAACTGGAACAGCAACTCTAAGTACTTGACATCACCCGCTAGCGTGACCGCACATGTCATTGGAGCAAACTTTCACGTAGCCTCTTTCTTGAGATATTAAGCACATACTTGAAGTCTAAATAACAACATTCTTGCCCAAAAACGTATAACTTCATTTCATAACACAACAGTTGCATTTTGAAAGTAACAACTGTAAGTTTCTCATCCACCATCATGCTGAGCTTGTTGCGAAATGCATTCTGGGATATCGGACTGTCTCATGTCCACACAAGTCACACCTCCCGATGCATCCTTGATAAAATGGGCAGAGCAAGGACACAACCGGGCATTTAACCTGTACTTGGCTAGATGCAGACTTCTGAGTGGAACAGAACTTGGGCAGCTACTGATGACATTTCTCAAGTACACAAGTACAGACAAGAATATGGACAGAGAATCAGCTCCTGTCTCACACATGGCATCTTGTCATTTCTCTTGTTTTCATGACAAAACATATTTTGGGGACCAGGCATACTCGTCAACAATTCCTCTTGGTGAAAGATCGTGCAATGTGTGACCCCATCACAATCATGCAGTGTGCAAACTACGATGACTTAAAAATTCGCGATTGCAAGAGAGCAAGTCGTGTAGTGTGACCAGTACAGTGATCTGACGACTTTGCAAGTCGTGTAGTGTGTCCAAGCCTTAACACTGGAAGGTTCTGCAATTAGTAGTTTAACTGGTAACAGGTGAGTTCATCAAGCTAGTATAAGAGAGTATACATGGAGCATCCAGCAAAGGTTTATTCTTTGCAAGCAAGGATGAGTTGTGGTTCACCACTTTGTGCCAAACTTCAAGTCAGTTCAAATACTTCAATGTTTCTCAGTGCAAGATTGCAAAGAATTTAGGTATTTTAGTCAGGGAATTTGGGGAAATCTCTGTGCAAGGCCAAGACCAGAACCTGCTGATGAATGTGTGATCATCGAGCCTTCAGGTGGTATTGTTTGAGAAACTGTCATGCTACTGTGATGGACATAGCCACATGGGCACAGGAGTACTTTGGAAAATTATTGTCACTTAAAACAGTCCACTGCTACATCAGTAAATTCAACCTGTATTATGCAAAGAGGAAGCCATATATTAATTTTGTGTAGAAACACCAGCAAGTTCTCTGGGCCTAAAGTCATGGACCAAAAGTCAGTAGAAAGGTGTCCATGTTTCAGCATTTTTGGGAAAAACAGATGTTGGATTTTATGTGCCAAAGATGAAAAAGACCATCCAAACTGTTGCCAATGAAAAGAACAGCATCTGTGATGGCATTAGGGATCTGCACATATGTGAAGGTTCCATTGATGCAGAGGCTTATACTCCACTGGTATTTTAGAGAGACGTATGCTGCCATCAAGGCTACATCTTTTCCCAGAAACATGTCTATTTCAGCAGGACAATACCTGGCCTCATTCCGCACGAGTTACAACAGCGTGGCTTTGTAGACATAGAGTGTGTGTGCTTGACAGGCCTGCCTGCAGTCCAGATTTGTCTCCTATTGAAAATGGGCGGCACATCATAAAGAGGAAAAACAGATGACAATGACCACAGACTGTTTAGCAGCTCAAATATTGTACACAGCAAGAATGGGCAAAAATTCCATTTGTAAGACTGCAACAATTACTATCTTCAAACAATAAAAAAATATAATTAAAAGAAAAGATAATATGACCCAGTGGTAAACATGCCTCAGTCCCAACCTTTTTTTTGTGCGTGTTGCAGGCATCAATTTCTCTATTTATTTATTTTCAACAAACAGAATTAAGTTTGTCACTGGAAACTGACATTTTTTCTTTGTCCTTTTGTCTGTTAAACAAAGGGTTAAGTGAATTAACAAATTACAAATTTGAGTTTTTACTGCATTTTTATAAAGTGTCCCAACTTGGGAAATCGGGTTTGTAAATTTTGCCTCAGCAAAGCGCAATACAAGTTTATGTGAAATGTCACTTGTATTAAATAAATGATGAATCCTGCTCCCAAATACCCCCCTTTAGTGAAATAATCCATTTTAATGGATTCAGAGAACACATTTTTCCAAGCACCAGCACGGGACTAAAACGGACTATAAACATAATTCAAACTGATAAATTTATTGTTGCAACTGAACTGCAAGAAATTTTTTACAGCTGCCCAAGACTCCTTAAAGTACTCTCAATCACATCATTTTAATCCATTAAAATAAAGCCAGTAAAATCATACATTGTTTAATGTTTATGCCCAGGTAAGTAGTAAACTATTGTTTCTACACCTTTTACCCCAAACAAAAATGTACAAATAAGGTACACGATAAACTAGCTCACATTTATCAGGAAGAAACTAGCAGAATTTCAGTTTTTGGGTCTCGCTTTGCTCAGACATTAGTAATGAGATTCCACTTTACATGGCTGGAGGTCATCATTAATTCATGAAGAACACAGAAGCATCTTAGTCATTCATATTATGCAAAGTTCTCATCATAGCCAAATGCTGCTTGCAAAATATTTACTGTCCACAGAGTAAAGTGATGAAGCAATATAAGTAACCATCACATCACTTGTTACAGGGGCCAAAATAAAAATAATGAGCTTATAATTTGACACTCATTAATTTAATCATTTTTGTACTCACCTGGCCAGTCATTATCACACAATTGTGCTCATCACATAAAGCATGGCATGTGAAATTTCTCACATTTTAAGTATACATAATATTTATTCTCTCATCAATGACTGGTTAGCAGCACAGAATTAATGAAGCACTGTTCGATCATTCCTGTGAAGTACCTGCAGAGTTTACCATATGCTGCTGCTTTATTCACACAAATCTACACCCTGGTGTTAGTTTTGCTGATAGATTGAGCACATGCAAAGTGATTTACAGATGAAATGTGCCTTCCTATTTTGGGAAGACATTTGTGAACTTGTAGGATCTTAAATGAAATTTTTCATATTTTGTGTTATAGGTGCACATTGAAGGCTATACCCAAACCAATGTCTTCAGTATCAAACACATCTAAATCAGGCTTTCATTTATAGTGACCGAGTCTGCCCACTCTAATGAAGAGCTGAGATCTGTATACAGCAAGTAGAAAACTGTAAGACTCTTGTTATAGATACAGCAAAAACGCCACTCGGTTGAATGTTCTGGCCAGACCCCATTCACTGCAGCATGACCTAACAGACTGCATCCATGTTCTCATTTAGTTCTCAAACGCCACACAGATAGGACCCTGGCCCAGCCACTGAACTAGCGGGGTGATTCTTGCTGTGAGGCAGGAGTGCTACCCACCGCACCACAGTGCCACCCTGCTCAGTGAACAGCATACCTTTCAGAGTGCAACAGTAGTACATGTGTTGCAAGGTATATGTTGCATATACGGTGGGTACAGAAAGTTTTCAGACCCCTTTAAATTTTTCACTCTTTCATTGCAGCCATTTGCTAAAATCAAAAAAGGTCATTTTATTTCTCATTCAGCACCCCATCTTGACAGAAAAAAAAACAGAAATGTAGAAATTTTTGCAAATTTATTAAAAAAGAATAACTGAAATATCACATGGTCATAAGTATTGAGACCCTTTGCTGTGACACTCCTATTTAACTCACATGCTGTCCATTTCTTCTGATTCTCCCTGACATGGTTCTAGTCCTTCAATGGAGTCCAGCTGTGTTTAATTAAACTGATTGGACTTGATTAGGAAAGACACACACCTGTCTATATAAGACACACCAGACGGAAGCCTCTCCTCAGTGCAAGACATTTGAAAAAACACAAGACAGACACCCAGACTACGGGGAATAAGATTCGCTGGTCGGATGAGATGAAGATTGAACTTTTTGGCATTAATTCTAAGTGGTATGTGTGGAGAAAACCAGGCACTGCTCATCACCTGCCTAATA
>JAOVVH010000010.1:20604970-20617141 GCA_028566435.1 Scorpiodoras heckelii
GTTAACTCTCTCTCTCTCTCTCTCTCTCTCTCTCTCTCTCTCTCTCTCTCTCTCTCTCTCTCTCTCTGACTGGTGGTTTTTGAGGGGAGTGTGGGGGGTGTGTGTTAGGAAAGGAAATGACCTACATAGCACGACTCCCTTGCCTCAGCTGTCGTTTGCATTTCAAGGGATGATGAATAATTTACTGCTCCTCTTCCCCTATGCAAACGTGACAGCCTTCAATAAAATTAACGAATTTAACGAGCTCGGGTGACAATCAGCTCTGCGACACTTAAAAGCTCCCGGTCTGAGCTGCTGATAACAGAGCCCGAGGCGAATCAGTGAAAAAAATTACAGTAGTGCCACAGGTGATGCTTTATCAGGAGAGGATCAAACACAGGAGCCACAGGAGCAGGAAAAATCAGCAGGAATCTGCAGTATGGGAGCTATTGGTTATTTTCTCATATGTAACGCATCCACAGCATAAATCCGCTGTAGCAGAGCCCGGTTTCTATTTCAACACCGAGAAGAGCATGACAGCTTGTGTGGGTACGAGTTCAGTCCAAGTCCCAGATCTTTTTCTTTTTCTGTACCAGAACTTCCACGTCTTCGTATTCCAGCTATGATGCAATGGTTAGGTTACAGTTTTAGACTCGTGCGTGCACAGCGACAAATGCGCACACGTTGAGTGCACACACAGAATCACCGGGGAGCGGGTAATAGTTTTATCAGGGTGAGCACAGGCACATACATGCACTACTGCCTGCAGCTATGGCTGGGCTCTATGGGAGAAAGTCAATTACGGCAGCATGAGGCAGCCTAGGGTGAACATATGGAAGAGAGATAATGCAGGCAAGATGGCGGCCCTGTTTTCCCAGCAGCCCCTAGTGCAGAGCCGTAGCGTGCCACTCTGCCTCCCTCCGTATTTACCTCACTCCGCACTGTGAAATAATAAGGCCGCCTGGAATCTGTCGTGCACACACAGAGACGCATGAGAGACAGCATCTCTAGGCGTGAAATACAAATTTACAGACAGGGTGAAGTGTAAGCAAAATACATTTTGGGCTACAGTTCCTGTTGCAGATCAACCTCCAACCTCAGTCTACTTAAATCTGTTTTTAAAACAGAATGGAGAGAAAAATATTTATATTTGGAAATGTGTTTGAGGATTTTTTTTTTGGCTCCTTAAGGTAGAGCCTTTGATAAGAAAAATAAAATACTGTAGATGTAGAGTATTTATTTTGCAGCAAAATAATGTTTTGTTTTATTTTAAATTATTTTATGTTTTATTATTATAATTATTTATTATTAGTAGTATTTATATTATTATTATTTATTATTATTTGACAGGATTGTACCATAACTGATGAGGCATTTATATATAGAGTCAGTTTACTCTAAAAAAAAAAAAACAGAAAAAATAATCCATAGTGGGATATGTAATATTTTAGGCAGGAGGTAAAGTTTCTTTTTGTGCCCAAATTTGAAAATTATTTTAGCAATAATTTTGGCAAACACAAACCTATGATTCTACGTTTATATGCTAGTAAAGACTTTGGTTGGGTAAAACACTGACATTCATCTTTTAGTCTTTTTCATCAAGTGGTGACTTAGTGCTTAAGGCTTTGAGCTTCAAATCAGAAGGTCATGAGAAGGACAAATCCCAGCACTACCAAGCTGCTATAGTTGGGTCCTTGAGCAAGACCCTTCAACTGCTCAGATTTGTCTTCCCTAAATTGGATGTTGCTTTGAATAAAATCGCCAGGCAACTGTAGTGGGTTGTGTTTTATTTTATTACTGAGCTATTAGTGTAAACATCTGGGGAAGTGGTATCCCAGTAGGTTAGGATTCTAGTTTGTAGCTCGCGGGCTCAAGCAAGGCCTCCCCAAGCAAGGTCCCCAACCTGCCGCCAGACCCACAGCAGAGGGGTGCAATGCACACACTGTGCCAGCCCCAAGCCCAGCCAATGGGATGGCTGCACCAGCAGATTTAGACACAGTGACCCCAAAACTGGGAGTAAGCCACAAAAGGGAAAAAAATATTAGTGTAAACATTTAGTGATATACTGTAAAAAAAAGTACAGTAATTCCCTGTAAATGTAGTACAGTACTTTTCCTGCAAGTACATTTTACAGTAAATGTTTTACAGTGTCGTACCTTCCTTTTGTTTTTAATACATCCCCACATATAGGAAGCTCTCAAACAAACAGTGAGTTAAAGGGAAGGCAAGTATGTCACCAAATAACATTGTCATGCAAAGCCAACGTTTGCCTCTTAGCTACAACACGACATGCTCAGTTGTGCATTTGCGAACAGCTCGCGAGAAAAAATGCCAGATCCTCGTGTTGGATATTACACTTTCTGTTTCAAACTGTGCCTGATGTATATTGTTCGTCAAACAGAAGAGGGTGGTAGAGAGGGAGAAGGAGGGAGGAAAAGAAAAGGCATGGCAGCATGTCGGAGCGTAAGTCTCTGTCAGAAAAGCAATCAGCAGCTCGAGCGTCTGGCCTCCTGCAGACCGCTGATTACAGCATTAGGCTCAGCCCAATTCTTCCCCTTGTGTGGCAAATCATTTCGCCTGCAATAAAGAACTTTGAGACAAAGGAGAAGTTAATTAAGATTAATTAACTTTTTAATGATGCCAGTACATTGCTATTTGTGCGTGTGGCCAAAGGCGTTTTTGAGCACGTTCCCTATTTACTTTCATATTGCACCCTCTTCCCCCCTCCATCTCTCCCTGACTGTCTCAGTACTCGGTTTTATTAGGAGGTAAAGCAGACCCAAGGACATTTACAGCTGCTTACCTTTGTGTTAATCCTTTTCAGTTTTGTCTACTTGTAGGTCACCTCTTAAGAGTTATAATAGGAATTAGTTTCGTCTGTTCGTGCCAAATTCTGACCATCTGCTTCCTGCAGCAGAAATCAAGATTCATTATACCAGGTGATGTTTTTCCATTCTTCATCTGCTAGTTTCAGTGAGCTTGTGCCCGCTGTAGCATCAGTTTCCAGTTCCTAGCTGACAGGAGTGGAACCCAATATAGTCTTCACTCTAAAAAAAAAAAAAAAAAAATTCACAAAACACTCTGTTACCAGTTAATGAGTAGAATAATTCCAGAGGAAATTATTTCCTTTTCAATTTTGGATTTGCATAGTGTGCACATTCACATGCCATTCATCATCATACCAGATATAGAAAGAAGCATTTAAGTCTCTGATTTATGAAACTTTTCTCAAACGATGGCTCTGATGTACAAAAGCTCCTTTCGAACACATGTATTCAGGCTAATAGGTATTGTGATGGCTAAAATGCAGAGCAGATTTCAACTAATGAGATAAAGAATGTGGACTCCTGCTATTTTAAATGTTTAATTCCTCAAATGAACCTGTTCCAGCTCATTAGCTACAGAATTATAAGGACCGTTATGAGTTGAGTCGTCGTTTATTGAGGGTGGTTTGCCTGCTCAAACACACCTCGTTCATATTATCCAGTTTAGTGGGCATGTGTAAGCTGAGAAATCATTAAACTGTACTGGACTGTGACCCTCCAGGAGCAGAGATGGCCAGACTGGTTTCACAAACGCTATGAGGTAAAAGAGTGGACTGTAATGTATTATATGTAGTAAGGATGTTTAATTTAAAAGTTTCCACTATACACACAATATAATATTGAATGTTTTTTTGTATTCTATATACAGTATGTGTCCCGAAGTGAAAGAATGTGAGCGGGAGGGAGAGACAGACTGGAAGTGAATCGATGCGTCTGTGTGTGTGTGTGTGTGTGTGTGTGTGTGTCTTCTGCAGGGGGCCTGGGACAGCCTCTGTATTGCTGTATTCCCTGTGTGTGCCTGCTGCTTTACATTCTGGCCGTGTACGCCGAGTCTCACACAGCAACAGCAAGCAGCCATGCACATCCCTCATTCAGCCTGACTCCTCATTTATCAACTCACTCAACCATTTCTCCCTCTCTTCTCTCTTCTGTCTTTCTCTTGCTTCACGTCTCTCTGCTCTCTTGCTTTCCCTCAGTATCTATACCATTTCTTTTCTTCTGTTTGTGCATATCAGTTTGTGTCTAGAGATAAGCCAGAGAGGAAGAGAGAGGAAGAGGAGAGTCTGTGTGTGCTTTACCCTTAATGTTTGCAATTGTAATCCTCCTCTGCAGTTTCACAAAGGATGAAGAGTGCATTCCTAACCTCATCGCCCCCTCGAGGACAGACTTTAAAAATGCCCATTATTGCTTCTTTTGTTTTACATTAACTCAGTCTGCATGAGCAGAGAGGGTGGTATACAGTATGAAAGCAGGCTCGCAGCGCACCAGGTCTGGCCCAAAGTTTGCGTCTATCCAGAGAGAATATCCGACAACAGACATGAAAAAGCAAGAAATCAATAAAGAGGAGACGGGGCAGCATAGAGAGCCTGGCTCTGCTTTGATTGAGGGCTGACTGACAAGGCCTTCGCATCTGTGATCTGCTGCGTGCTGAATGATCAGTGTAGAGGGGCAAAGCATCTAGGTTTCATTCACACCTAAAACTTCAGCCAGAAACTCAGGAAGTACTCAGGGCCTTTAGCCGATGAAAGATGATGACTTTCATGCGCATAAATGAATGGCATCATAATTATTAACAATTTGTTCCTGTTTGTCTATTGCTATATCATAAGACTAAAGTATCTCTGAAGATTTAAACAATTAAAAATAGTGTGTCTTGGAAAATGTGTAGTTATGGAAGAAAGCAGTACATTTGGTTTGCTAGAATTTGAGCAGCACACGTGACTTGAGCTTTGACGTCAATTTTTCTTTTAACGGAGAATGTCTGTTGATTATAATAATATATACCACTGTGCAGCTGAATTCTTGAATCACAGGGTGATTAAATTTCTATAACAAAACGGCCCTGAACGTTTTATTATTAATGTTATTAATGATCTGTTTTTCATTCCTAAAACATCTGACGTGTTCAGGTGACACTCGACATAAGCCTAATATTAAACTGATTAAAACTGTGTCGTTATACAGCAAGTTATTAACGCCCGAGAGCTAATTCCTGTTGTCACTTATACACTATATAGCCAGAACTCTGCTGAAATGTCAGTTTTAGCCCAAAGTGGAATCTGCTTTAATCTCTCTGTAGCTATCATGTTCGGCGCTCATTTCTAGTCAGCAGCCAAGCATCTCAAATTGTAGCTAGCTGACTAGCTTACCACAAAGGCTTTGTGGCAATCACCATGTCATCCTTGAATAATTTGAATACTGTGTGACAGATTCAAGCCACTGAACAAAATTTACACAAGAACATACAGTACTGTGCAAAAGTCTTAGGCAGCCTATTGTTTTTAGGTACAACTTTTGTTACTGATTTGTTACGGATTTTTTGAGTTCTGCATTATTGTGTCAGACAGATTTTTTATTTCCGAACATTACTTTTCCAACAAAAAAATTATGTTACACAAAAATGTTTGTACATCAGTAATGAAAGCAACACATTACATAACAGAGCACTTTACAGACAAAAAAGCATAATGAAGGCTGCCGAGTTTTGCAAAAAAAAAAGGAAGTAATTGTGACAGTCAGAGTCTCCAGAAGAGCTGAGGAATATTCTCCAAGATGTTCAGTAAAGCTTAAAAGCTTTATTTCCTTATAAATTTCCTTATAAAACTGCACACATTGTACCTGGGAACACTGTTTAAGAAAAAGGCACACCAAATATTGACTTCCTTTAATTTATTACTGTTTACTGCACTTTATAGTGTTTTCTTTTCTGTAGAAACATCATTATTTTTGAAGATATCTTTGCTTTGCAGCAAGTCTTTGCATGTGCCTCTGCAAGACTTCTGCATCGTACTGTACAGTAATTAGCTGGTTAGTTTTACTGAGCCTCTTGGAGAATCTGCTACAGCTCTTCTGAAGACTTTGACTGTCACACGTATTTCTTTTTTTTTTGCATGTAAAACCCAGTAGCCTTCATTATGTTTTTTGTTTGAAAAGTGGTCTGTTATGTAAATGTGTTGCTTTCATTACTGACATACAAACATTTGTGTAACATTTAATTTTTTGCTGGAAAAGAAACATTTGGAAATATAAAACGTTTTTGTACTGACTCAATAATGCAGAACTCAAAAACAACCCATTAATATAAAAAATTGTACATTAAAAACAATAGGGTGCCTAAGACTTTTGCACAGTACTGTATATCCCAGTTAATGGGGAAAAAATACTATCCAGAAAGCATCCAATAATCAATATCCCACTTTTTACCTTAAATAAACAGGTTTTGGTTGGTTTTGCCCAAACTTAAGGCTCAGTCTATATCATGTGTTGGCCAAAATCACAAGATCAAGAGCTGATTGAGGCTAAAGGTGGAAGAAAGCGCATCACAAAGAGAGAATCCATGTGCTGATGTCACTGTGGGCATGCAGTGTGAGTAATGTGGATTATTTCTGGCACGTGTTGCCAGAGATCTGTTGTCTGCTGGCAAAGAATGGCAAAGGCAGTGAGACACACACACACACACAGACATACACACAGCCATGCATGCATTTTTCAACAGAAGCTAGCACAGCATATTTTGCATTATTGTGCCAATAGCATGTATAATTTCAAGTGAAAGTCTGAAAAAATCTGCATATTGGTCTTATGTAAGAGCCCCAAGCTACAGTTGAAAGAAATACATGCAGCTATCATTTTTTTCTGTATTATTATTATGTCTGGGTTGTCACTGCCTGTCAGGCCCACCAGTTGAAATGGCTAACTGTTTTGTGGCATGTTGGATTCCCCCAGCCTTGCAGCCAGAGCATCCAGAATGTGTCATTGTGCACTGAATTTCCAAACAAGCATTTGCACAGTTTCTCTGAATATCCAAACAGCCACACAATGCTTTGACTTCCTGGCAGCAATCTGTATATAAACCCGTCATCGGACAGCAAGAAGGACAAGCCTGACCACATGGTGCATGTTGCAAGCTAGGACAAACCTTCTCCTCCTCCTCCACTGCCTGCCAATGGGGTTCATGAAGTTTTCATTTTCAGAATAAATCTCATAACATTCAGTCCATGACAGTAAATAATACAGTGTGTCTACATGTGATTTTATTGTCTGAAACCAGCTGCACTGTTGTCCACTTAATTCTGTACTAAAATTAAGAAGTAGAAGATGCCTTTATTTGTCATATATACATTACTGTACAATTCTTTTCTTTGCATGTCCTAGCTTGTTAGGAGGTTGGGGTCAGAGTGCAGGGTCAGTCATGATGCAGCATCCCTGGAGCAGGAAGGGTTGAGGGCCCAACAGTGGCAGCTTGGGAATGCTGGGCTTGAACCCCTGACCTTCTGATCAGCAACCCAGAGCCTTTACCAATGAACCACCACTGCCCTGTGATTATGCTGCTGATTGAATAGTAAGCATTTTCTGTCTATTCCTGTCTTCATGGTATGACACTTTTTTAAAATGCAAATATAAGCTGTGGCACGGTTACAATGTTGGGGTTCAAGCTTTTATTTTACAACAGAAGAATACCTCATCTTATACCTGGAACTGATCAGTTTTTAACGATGACCTATAATTCACTTTTATTAATTTATTTTGTCTGTTGAAATGTTCAAAAAAGCTCAGAACACTTGACAGAAAAAGTGTAAGCTGTGCAGGAGTGAATGACAGCAAGGTAAGTGAAGGTTGGGCAATGAGTGGACTTTTGGGTTCACCTATTTCCCCTTCCCTTGCCTCCTTCTGGGAAGCGAGACTTCGTGATGGGCTGATGGCGGTGCCTGTCTCTGAAGCATGCTGGGAAGGACTATACTTTCATCTCCTCAAAGGCCAAATGCATATGCATCAGACACCTTCTGAACAACCTTCCCCACCAGCACATTCCTACTGCAGTGTGCCTTCAAGTTTGAAATGAGGCTAGAGCCAGAAGCGAGAGCAACAGAAGGGAGGGTGGGTTTAAAGGAAAGCAGTAGGTGTGTAGGAGCAGCAGTTCATGGCTCTAAAGGAGATGAGATTGCAGCATATCCTTACCATATTGGCTGATATTGGTAACCTCTGTAAGGTTCCTAAGAGGTGATTCCAAAAATTACTTGCTGTTTACTCCACTGATATCTGCAATGCTTTACGCAATACTCATACAAAGAACACACTTTGTTTTCTCATTTAATCCTACCCATAAACATTATAATGGGGGTGGTGTAAGCTGGACTTGCATTTGAAGCATTAAAGATACAACTTTCAAACTTGGTACATATATAAAATCATGTCTTAATCATATATTAGGAAGATTGTACAGTATGGCCGTATTTATATCATCCTTATAGAGCATGGAAACATGTGAACAGTGGCAATAGTGACCATGGGAATATAAATAAATAATTGTAAAGCATTATCTGTATCTGTTTTCTGCTATAAATATTCAAATATCTATATCTATGGATATACATTTGGATTTTAACCCAAAAGTGGGTGTAGTCTAAATCAGAAGGGTTTTATTGTTTGTATTTACTTAAAAATGAGCCTTAAATTTATGCACCTGGAAACACTGAAAAAAGTACCGAAGTACAAATGCCAGCACTGTCAGCATGCCATAAATAAACACTGTAAATGCATCACGCAACGTGGTCTTTGTTTGTCCCATGAGCTTCACATTTGACTGCTCACACCCACAAGAAAGTAAAATCTTCTTCTTGCATGATTTTTTTTTTCTTTCCATGAGATTCCAGGCCCAGAGTACACTTTTAGTCTTGACTAGATACCATGTGAAACTTTCTGGCGAGCTCTCAAAAAACATGTTTTCATGGTTGTATCTATCTGAAACACATCATCTGTTCTGAATCTGTTTTATATGTTTTAAGTCGAATTGACTGACTGTAGTTTGTGACCTTGTATTTCCTAATGATCACACTGATCAGTATGACCAAAAATAACATTTAAATTTGTAATATATGTTTTTTAAAAAGCATCTAGTTTATGACAAGACTCTCTATTATAACATCCTTGTACTTATGTATGCTATATGGCTAATTGTTTGTGTACCTGACTATCACACATTTATTTGATTTTTGAACATGCTGGTCCAGATTTATTCCCCCTTTATATATATATTTATAATAACCTCCACTCCTCTGGGAAGGCTTTCCACTAGAGTTTGGAGTGTGTTCATTCAGCCACAAGAGCATTAGTGAGGTCAGGCACTGATGTCACGTTCCAGTTCATCCCAAAGGTGTTCAGTGGGGTTGAGGTCAGAGCTCTGTGCAGGACACTTGAGTTCTTCCACTCCATGGCATATGCGTTCATGAAGCTTGTTTTGTGCACAGGGACATTGTCATGCTGGAGCAGGTTTGGGCCATTTGGTTCCAGTGAAGAGAAACTGTAAGGTATACAAACAGCATCCAAAGGCATCCAGTACAATTGTGGGCATCCAACATCGGGGGAACAGTTTGGGGAAGAACCACGTATGGGTGTGATGGTTATAAATTAAAAGTGTACAACAGGGATGACTGGTATGAATGAAAATTGTTTACACTATCATCCTTCTTTTTTTCTTAAGAGGAGTACATTCTAATTATTATTATTATACACATTTTCCAATCACAACACATATTAGACAAAAGTACAGATGTCAGCATCATAAGTAGCCATAGTGCTTTCAATTTTTCTGTCTACCGTTTTTGGTGTTGTGAAGAAATACAGCACTAACCTAGCAGAGAATTAAAAATTTAATTCTAGATTCTTTTAAGTGTGTGTGTGTGTGTGTGTGTGTGTGTGTGTGTGTGTGTGTGTGTGTGTGAGGACAAAATGTCCCCACAAGGATAGGAATATGTGATATTTGTGACCTTGTTGGGACATTTTGCTCATCTCCACAAGGAAAGTGTTTTTTTTTAAGTTGAAGTTTTTAACAAAATTTAAAAAAAAAAAATTGTCCAAAAATGAGCATTTTCATTACTGTAGTGTGTGCAATAATTTGCTCCACATTATTCTTATCATGCCATCAATGAGACATTGCGATATATGCATTGCTCAACCATAATAGTTTTATTGTTGAGCTGTTAATATTAGATTTTAGTCTTCCCATATAATATCATGGCCAGCCTTGCTGGGCTGAATGCAGCTTGCTGTTGCAGTATGTGCCAGCAAGGAGAGATGCACATGCTTGAGATTCTCTCCTTTCACATCCTTCTCTCACCTCTTTCCACTGACGCCCTTCATTCTTCTCACCTTGCTACCAAGCCTGGAAGGGAGAGAAGGGAGGAAGGAGAAAACAAGCGTGTGTGTGTGTGTGTCTGTGTGCATGTGAGAGAGAGAGAGAGAGAGAGAGAGAGAGAGAGAGAGAGAGAGATTGATCTCGGCTTCAGTACAGCAAACATGTCGCTGCAAAATTGTCCTTCACACCTGGTGCCTAGCAGGCAGGTCTACTGAAAACTACACCTCACTGTAAGTGTTTCACTGCAGAGGAGCAATTATATTTTGAGCTGCTCTGGGTCTAACTTTCCACACTACTGCAGACATGTACACTACACTGCTTAGAGATGGGCAATATGAGTGCGATATTGCGAGGCATTGCATACATTTTCTGCAAATATTCTGGGTATTGTCAGTATTTTGAATAACACTGGCCTTCTCCACTGGCAATCAGAGTAAAAAGTAAGTGATGTTTTTGATGTTAAAAATCTGATCCTTGTTCCAGTTGTTTTCTGTGATTAATGACTTATTTGTTGAAGGTGTTAGTAAAAGCAGCACTGACACTACAGCATTTAAAAAAATAAATAGCTTGGCTGTTTTATGTGGCATTTTGTAGTAAGTAGTATGAAGTTATACTCTATTTTCTACATATTTTTTCTATGCTTTCTTTCGTTACCATTAAATTAGCTGATAAGTTCAATCAGCTTAGTTCAAATAAAACACTGAAGTGAGCAATAGTTAAAAATCATCACCTTCTTCATCATACTATTAAAAAACCAAAGGACTCATTGCTCTTACTGTGTCCTCTCTCTGCTGTGTAGCTGTGCAGGAATGTCTGTTTTTTTCTGTTTTTTTTCACATGGCCAATAACAGCCTGATTGTGTGGCATTAGTGAAATTATCCAATTAGCCACATTGCATTGCTCAGGGTGGATACACACACACGCGCACCATACTGTGCAGCCTACCAGTCACTTTCCGTATGCCTCTCTACCCCAATTTGACTTTTACACACAAACACACACACACACACACACACTGCTCACTGGCTTTCTTTCAGCAGAGCCGCATGCAATCGTTTTCTAGCCCCCTCTTCAGCCATATGGCAGGTGAATGGACCTGTGTGGCGATGCGGAGGTCATTAGAGGTAGAATGGCAGCTGTCAGAGACATGGGAGACTTAACACAATCAGCGAGGACTGGGGACGACCTGAGACCGAATTTAGTTTGCTTTTAGCTCTTTCATTTGCTATTTACTTGTCCACTGCATAGTATCTTCTATCTACATGCACCTAATCCATCCATTTGCCTTATTCATGCTGTATACTGTATGCTGTATCTTCTTTTAATATTTTCAGCTTCTGTAAACTCCTAATGCTTATTGTCCACTGGCTACATGGGAAAGAGTGTAGAATGATTATTTGATATTATATTATAGAAAGTGGAAGTGGAATGGTCTGCAGTTCCTTGAAGTTCAGGAGATTAAATGGTTAAATAAATTTGCGTCCTCTCCTGCAAATGCTTCTGATAAAGGCTGCTAATATTGTTAGCCAATGAGAGTCTCCATACACCTCTATACGCCAAGCTACCACTCTGACCTGTGAATTACTGTGAATAAGAATTGTTTGTCACAGATCTTTTTATTCTAAAGTGCTTTTTTTTATTTACTTCACTATTGCAGGGTAGGATGAAAAATGTAGAAATAGAAAAACACAAGGAACAATGTTGTGGAAATTTTTAAAATAATAATAATAATAATAATAATAATAATAATAATAATAATAATAATAAACCATTTACATAAACCATTTAAATGGATTTTTTCAATTTAATTAATCTATTTATTTATTTATTTATATAGTATAGTCAGTATTTTCCACTTTAATATGCAGGATATGACAAAGAAAATCCTGGTCATGTCTATGTCATCACAACCTAAAGAAAAGTCCTTTCTTACATAAATAGACTTGAGATAAGAGCTTTTTCTGCAGATACTGAAACCTTAAGTATCAATAGTACAATATCAATACCAACTGA
>JAOVVH010000010.1:20624517-20640857 GCA_028566435.1 Scorpiodoras heckelii
CCCCCTCCCCAAATCCCCACCTTTCATAGCTGCTTCCAGCCACTCTGCTTCTTTGTGCCTGTCGCCTCTATTGCTGCTCTTTTACCTCCAGCATCTGATCTGAGATCAGTCCGCTTTTCCTGTTCGGGATGCAGAGGAAATAAGAGTCGTGCTGATCTCAGGCCAGTGTTTACAGGTGCTGTCACAACTGCTGCCGCCTTTCCAGAATAAAACTGAGAGTGGCAGAGATCAGGGAAGCACCAGACATACTTGCAGTCTTCTCCAAATGGCAGGCTTTGATGCTGGGGCTGTGAAAGAGCCTTGAGAGGGGTGTGATTGCTCTGTGTGTGCTAGTGTGTGTGTGTCATTGTGTAGTGTGGTGTCTATCGATCGCTCTGTTTTCCAGGCTGTGACAAGAAGGCTGTGCATTGAACACACACACACACACACACACACACACACACACACACACACACACACACACACACACACACACACACATTTATGTACAATCTTTGAAGAATTTCTTCATAAGGACATTTTCTATTCCACCAATAGTTATCAAATGAAGTAGTCATCCTTCCTTGTGTGTGTAAACATACTTGGCGAAATAAAGCTGATTCTGATTCTGATTCTGATTATAGATTTTTGAGCAGGGACGATGAGGTACAGTACCCTTCACAAGTGTCCTCTGTGTCGAGTGGTTTTTTTAGCTAGTCTTCCTGCCATTAATTAGCCTCTCTATTTTGTGCTGGCCATTGTGACATTTCCTTGCTGCTAATTCACTGATTAAGCCTATTAATGTGATTACAGAGGCATTTCTAAGACAGCTGCCATTATATACAGTACAAGGAAGACAGGCAGCCCAGTTGCTCTGTTCATCTGTTTGCTCAAACAAAATAGACATGGAGGAGAGATGGAGCAAAATAAATAAACTGTTTGCCTCTCAAACTGCCTTGTTTAGCTGCTGCTGTCTCATGCTAAATCTGCGCATGACCACTTCGGTGTTTCTGTTGGTCTGTAGTACTTATTGCTTTTATCTTTAGATGTAGACAAATCTATTAAGTAATGGTAATGGTACTATTTGTGCAGATTTGATAAAGGAAATATTTGTGATTCTAATAATGATGCTGCTTCTGAATCTGATTCTGATGCCAGTATCGATTATTGAATACCAAATCTGCTTCTAATCCTGTTTCTTCTGAAACAGATCGAAATTCTAATACTGAAACTGATTAATTAATTCCAGTCCTAATCCCAATTTTCTCTTTGATTCACTTATGATTTTGATTTCCAGATGTTGACAGCTGCCTACTGTGTTTGGGGATCAGCACTAGGGGATGTCCATGCAGATCACCTAAGCAGACTTTTTTTTTTATTATGAGTCTGAATAATACACAATATCAATAAATGTACATAGAATTGCCAAGATCAATGTACACAATATGGCCCAAAGTTTGTCACCTAACCACACACATATATGGTCATTCCTCCAACTGTTGCCACAAAGTTTGAAGCACACAATTGTCTAGAATGTCTCTGTGTGTGGTAGTATTGAGAATTCCCCTTCACTGGAACTAAGGGGCCTGGAACTTTTCAGTATGACAATGCCACTGTGCACAAAAAGCAAGCTCTATGAAGATAAGTACATGGTTTGCCAAGGTTGGAGTGGAAGAACTGAAGTGGCCTACACAGAGCCCTGACCTCAACTCTGAAGACTGAACCCCTTTCAGATGTACCATAAACACTGACTGAATGCCAGGCCTCCTTAAATCCCTACAGCCATGCTCCAAAATCTAGTGAAAAGCCTTCGATGAAGAGTGGAGGTTATTATAACTGCAAATAGAGACTAAATTTGTAATGGTATGTGGGTGTGACTAGTCAGGTGTCCACATACTGTTGGCCATATAGTGTTTACATACTACCTGCATATTCCATTCATTCATTCATTCATTCATTCATTCATTCATTCATTCATTATCTAAGCTACTTGGTCCCAGGGTGTGGTGGAGCCTATCCCAATGCTCACTGGGCGTAAGGCAGGGAAACACAATGGACAGGTTGCCAGTCCATCACAGGGCGGACACAACAACAGACTCATTCACACTCACGCCTAGGGGCAATTTAGTATCCCCAATTTGCCTGACTGCATGTCTTTGGACTATGGGAGTAAACCAGAGCTCCTAGAGGGGACACAGACACAGGCTAACAAACTCCACTCATAAAGGACCTTGGCTTGGCACAGGAATTGAACCCAGGTGTTTCTTGCTGTGAGGTGACAGTGCTCCCCACTTCACCACTGTGCCACCCTTGTATATTCCATACAACTGATAAATACTACGTAGTTTAAAATTCAAGACTATAAGTATAAGTCTAGTATTGATTTGTATTCTGATTCCAGCATATTCAGTAAACACTACTGCTCTATCGGAACCAGTAGATTACCATTAATAGGTTATTTTTTTTCCAACAGTGGTTAATAATCTCAAGAACAATACTTATATTCTCTTATCAGAATGTGTTGAAAATGGTCTTTGTATTTGTAATGTATTAATTGTGTTTATTATACTGCATTTAATCTATGCAAATTTATAGGCCTGTACATCTGTATGCTGCGAAATATACAGTACGTCCTTGCACTAATCTTACAGGTTACATTCCTTTGTATAAAGTGATTCTGAATCTGATTCTGATTCTGGTTCAGCAGGCACTATTCAATATTTTCCACAGATAGAGCTGTCCGGTTGGGGTTTCAGCACCGGGAGCTGTCCATTAGCTAACCCTAACTCCAGGCATACAATTTATAAAGCTGAAGTTTGATTCCATGAATGCTTTGGATAAAAATCAAAATATCAATAAAATTACATTTCAACTAACCTATATTATAATGTTGTATAATCTTCTTCTTTAAAATAAAATCTAGCTAAAAAGTCTGACTAGGAAAATATTGAATCAGAGGAGACACTGTCCTAATATATGATATCAATTTCTATGGTGATGAATTAAGGGGGAAAAAAACGACGTTTTGAACAAATTCAAGTATACAGTATTCTTTACTCTTTACCAAGTCTTCTCTACATATTACCGCCCTCAGTCTCTTTCACACTTGACAGAGAGAGATTGAAAAGCTGATAGATGTTTTCAACCTGCCCTCAATTCCCTTACAGGTTGTCTGGTGGAGAAGAGAAGAGGTAGGTTAGGTCTGGCTCTGCCTGCTCCATCTGTCCTCCACACTCTCACTCTGCTGCTGCTGCTGCTGCAGTGTAGCTACTCTTCTGGAGGTTTCAGTCGTGCTCACGCTCTCTCCCTCCTGCCTTGTACATTCTGCTTCCAGCTCCCTCCCCTCCATCTCTGGCTCCCCTCCTTCCTGTCTGTCTGTCTTTTTCTTGCTCTTCCTCCCACCCTCTCTCTCTCTCTCTCTCTCCTCTAGAGCGGCTGCAGCTCCCCCGGTCCTCCACTCCCTCTCCCTCCATCTATCCAAGTGCTGGCGGAATGCAGAGAGCTCAGACAAAGAGAGATTGATAGAACAAGGGAAGAGAGGAGCTTAAGACTGAACAATAAGGGAGGAAAGAGAGAGAGAGAGAGGGAGCGAGAAAGAAAGAGAGAGACGATCGCAGCATTTCAGGCTACAGGAGAGAGGAGGCAGACAGAGAGTGTGTGAGAGAGTCGCCATTTCAGTAGGTTTTGTTTTGTTCACTTCTTCTCTTGTTTGACTCGAAGGTTCTTATGATCCAGACGAAATAACTGAGTGTACGTACATGTCTCTAAATGTTATGGTGTGAATGCTTGTATAAGTGTGTGTCTGTGTACGTATGCATGTCTGTGTGTGAGCAAGGGAATTCATGAAGAAATCACTCGTGCATTCCAGCACATTGAGCTGCAGACTACTTGTCTAACAAAGTGATCACGACAGATTTGACGCATTTGTAAGACTGATGTTAGCTTTTTGACACCATGCTTGATTTGTAACTTGACTTTCTTTTCTTGTTTCATGACTCATAACAGAGTGACTGAGGTAACTTTGTATTCTGAAGATAAAAGTGTCTGAACGTGTTGAACTTGAGCAAGTTGCAGTAGCATTTTGCAGGACAAACTTTCACTTGCCTGACATTTGAAACAAAAGGAGAACTACAAAAATGATTTACAACATAAGTAAATTAGGCTACTGGTGTGTGAAATACAGATGACACTGGCTGCATATTCATTGTTTTTCTAAGAATATATAATATGTATATGTTTTTTTAATTGTTTGGAAGAGGTTCTTATTCATAAACAGCTACAATTTCTTAACTTACTTCATTAGTATTCTTTTATACTATTTAAGTATTATATTTCAGGTCACAGACCGAACAATGAATGCCTTTTTGTGCTGAAATTTTGTATGTAGTAATGACTTCTTATTTGTTATTTACGTGTAAATGCATTGGATCATTTGTTTATGCATGGCTGTTAATTGAGAAAAGTTCTTGACTTTTGTGTGAATCTGCTAAGAGCTGAATTTTAAGAGCTGATTTTGTCCTTGTATCGATGCTGTGCTTCAGCTGTACGCACCTGCTGCAGAGCTCCAGACATGAAAATGAACAGGATGTTGATACTGTGCATAAACATGTATAAATGGTTTATGACTTCCCCAGGATGTGGTATTGTTCATGCTATTTTTTACTAATGACAGTGTGAAATGTAAAATAATTTGCATGAAATTGTTTGAGTAAGCTCTCTCTCTCTCTCTCTCTCTCTCTCTCTCTGTATATATATATATATATATACATATATATATATATAGAGAGAGAGAGAGAGAGAGAGTGAGAGAGAGCAGAAAGAGTAATATCTTAGTGTAGAAATGTTTGTATGCATCGAGAGAAGGAGAGAAGGAGCCCATCCTGAGGTTTGCCGTGAAAGATGAAGTTACTAGTTTAGAGTTTCAGCTTCTTATTCAGTTAGAAAGTATATTATTCAGTGACTACTCTAAAACTCTTGTTATTTAATTATGTAAAAGGTCTGTCATTACGGGAATGTACTGTAAGTCTTCGAGTTTTTAGAATCGAATCTTGACTTCGGTGTGTGGAAACGATCTCTTTTTTGCGTTTGTTGTATCAAGTGAGGTTAGTTACAAAGTATACATGCTTTCACTTCAGCCTTATTGAGGCAGACAGTTCAGCATGAGGCTGATATTTGAATTTCATGCTAGAGACTGTAACTTTCAAGAGTTTGATTGCGTAGCTGATGATGAATTTTAGGTAGATGCTTTAAAATAAGACTAATTATGGATTCGTATGAGCCAATACGAATTATCTGTCTGTGAGCTGTATGACCCCAGAGGGTTTTCCTGCCTCAGTGAGCCAGACTCAGTGAGTCATTAATAAGATAGCTGGCTGAGAGAGAGAGAGAGAGAGAGAGAGAGAGAGAGAGAGAGAGAGAGAGAGAGAGAAATGGAGAGATAGAGAGACGCCCTGCCTGTTTCACAATGTTACAAGCTTAATGAACACCCCCACCCCAATATTCACACCACACAGACACACAGACACAGACACACACACACACACACACACACACAGACGCACACATACAGACGCACATATATACAGAGAGAGAGAGAGAGAGAGAGAGAGAGAGAGAGAGAGAGTGTATGATGTGTGGCGATAAAAATAACCTGTTTGGATAATGCGGCTTGGGTACGAGCTGTATCAAGTGGTTATGGTTTCAGTGCCACGTAACATACATGCATGGCATAATTATCTCATTGATTTTCTGACCTGTTGTGTCCACACCTGCTCCCAGGAAATTCTTCATACCTCCTTCTATGTGTTTTTTCCTCTGGGTATGCAGGGCTCTAGCAGTCCCACTTAGTGATATGAGTGACACACTAGCCGCAGTGTTTCCACAGTTATTTAGTTCTGCATAAACACAGAAAGAGAACGCTGCCTTTGGCTCTGAATTCCAATATTATACCAATTCATTAAAACTACTAAAGTTGTTTTCCAACCAAATGTACTCTCTCTATATATACACATGCATTTCCATTCAGGCAAGGCAAGTTTATCAGCATTATGGATTCAGTGTGGGAAGTTGTTTAAGGCATATATACACATTTTATATAAAACAAAAAAAGCTCATAAAATGATTTTATGCTATTTTATTTTACATCTAATTAAAAAGTATCAGACTAAAGCATTACCGGACCTGCTCTCTTTGTATCATTAGACAGATGGACAATGTCTTTGCCAGTCCTTGACCGTGATTGTGGCTTTGCACAGGTCAAAGTCTCTGCTCTGAATGAACCTCATGCATAATATAAGCAGGTCTGAGTCAGAGAACAATAAGAAGAAATTTCACTGAATAGAAGAGGGTCAGAAGGAGACTTTTACACTTCCCTTTCACCCTGTCACATTTTCCAAGCCAGTAAACTCGCAATTGTATGAGAGCATTAAACCTGCCATCAAAACTACATTAATAATGACAATCAAATTAGCACAGCACATCTGACCAGTCATGTAATGGAATAAGATATGTGAGCTCTACTCGCTCACATATTTGATAAAAGCTGTACAGGGAGGAATAGAATTACCATATGGTGGACCAATGGAAGTTATTCTTGAAGGACACAAAACAAAAGAAACGTAGATTTACGTTTCTGGAGGTTGAGTGTAGAATAGTTATCTGAAGGCCACACAGATGATAACATGCTCTTGGGTTTTCCTAAGAAGTTTTTATATTCATCTGCATATATGACATGCTGCTGTGACCCAGTTGATGAGGCCAGGGACCATTGGAAAGACAGGGATGATGCTGATTGTATTCCATACATGCACTGTAAACAAATTCAACAAAGCCTCACCGTTCAGTCCAAGTAAAGATTTACAGCTTCATGCTGGCCTCGGCTAGGACAGTGGAGCTATGTGATATTAGTTAATCATTATTAGTTGATAAAAGCTCAATCTTTTTTTTGTTGTTGTTTTGGATATTAAATCCTTTGACAGGTAAGGATTAACACACAACAGGCTATGCTACTACAGGAAAATAATCCATGCTCAGTGTGGTGTAATTATTTTTGCATAACAGCACAGCTTGACGTATGTTATTCCTATAATATCCAGCAATTACAGTGTTTTTTTTATTTATAAATGAATGAAATGCTGTGCTTTTTAACTATTTATAGCTACATTTAATGTTCTGGAACATCCATGAATCAACTTTCTGTGAGGAAACAGTCGTTCCCTCACCAGCCTCTCTTTTTATCTCCTTAAATAAAAAAATGAAGTTTTTCATGTTACAGAGAAATCAGAAAGTGCAAACACCATGGTCCTGAAGTCTCTCACATAATGGAAACTTACTGGATGTTACAAAGCACTGACACCTGAGACTCTTTCCTCCTAACATACTGCTTCATGATATATACAATTATGCATTCTTCTTTGTTAAATAATGTTTTTTAAGAAATCTGTTTATTATTAAATTTGGATCATGCAGAGCAACCACTGTAGACATCGCTGTGAAAGAGTTGTTACTATACAAAGATAATGTATTAGAACAAGTGCATTAATCTGTTATAGAAAATGAATCCACAATTCTTGCAATAAATACTGTTTTACTATTATCTGTAGCTGCATTGAACTTACTCATGACTGCATTAGAAAGAACAATGAAAGAACATCATTTCAGACGAGAGATTCCTAGATATTTCCCCTATTTTTTCCTCACTCGTTTAAGTTGTGCAAAGCTGTACTGGAAGTAGATGACATGCAGTCATACCATGTATAAATCAGAATTAATGAGTTACTGCTTCACTTCTTTCTTACTGTTTCCCTTTTTAGCTACTTTGCACAGTTATCTAGCTACTTATTTGGCATTTTGTATACATCATGAATGCATGGTCATGGGGAGTCGTTCTGAAAACAGCTCCAACAGAAACAGATTGGACAGACTGCAATGAAATAACTGCAAACTTCAATAGTCGTCTGAATGTTCCTTCCCACTGCGGCACAAGATAGGCTGGATAATTAATTAGCCTGAATCAACCACAGTGCCATCTCAGTTCAAATTGAACGCCGTTGAGTGTTAACTATGACACCGTGTACAGTGTTAACCAAGAGGCACAACAGCATCAGTCAAGTGCACAGAAAGATTCCACATGAACAGCCCACTCATGTGGCGTTGCACCACTTCAGAATTCAAAACTGCAGCACAATTTTCTTTCGTAATATGGCTGCACCGTGGACGTGAGGTTTACAGTCACTGCTAAGAGTAATTATGGTGTAATTTAAGCCATCAAATGGAAACATGGGTGTCACATTTCCGGTGTCATTCTGCCTTTACAATGTCTATATAAAAGAGTTAAATCATTAGCCTCAGTCAGTAGCTACTGTATGCTCAGTGTCAATATTTCCTAGTTGCTTAGCAACAGCATTTTCATGACTTCAACCTCTTGAAAGTGTTTAGTGTTTACTGTCCCACACTGAAAGCACAAACTCACAAGTTCCATTTAAACACATTACAACTAAAACCAACGTTTGATATCTGCACTGCATGTAATTCAGCCTCCTAGAATTCATCTATCTTGCTTTATTCTTTCTTTCATTTTTCTTTCTGCTGCAGTCTGATAGAACAAACAATCAGAGAAACAACACTGGAAGATTAGAAGCAAAGGGAACAAAAAAAGCAATAGCGTAGCACTTCTCGTGCATAGCCCCCTGCAAGTTCACATCCAATTCACATCACTTTAACTAATTCCGTACTGGAGCTCTGGCTGTTACAGCACACATGTACACTGTATTGCCATGCAACACACACCTCTCCCTCTCACTAACCATCCTATATGAGCAAGGCAGCGTGTACAGGAAGGCAGCTAGATATTGCAGCAGGTGCATTAAAAGCAAACTTCTCATTCACGGTCATCTGATGATGAGGATGATGACTCAGGCGTACCTCAGAGAGGCTTTCTCTACCTGAGCCTGAGTAGCATGCTGAAGACACTATCCTGCTAGTGAAGCTGAAATTGGCCGGGGGTGGGGGGCTATGGGGGAGCAGAGGGAACGCTGTCATTATCACCCGGCTCTTTGAAGGCAAAAGGACTCTTTGTGTGTGGGTTTGCGAGACAGGGCATTTTTCCTAATTAGTCATGTAAGGTGATTATATGAGTCCTGCCTGGTTTCTCTCACCTCTCTATGCTCCTCCAAAGAAAAAAGATATAGGGTACATTAGGAAGCCTAAATTGGGACAAGTGGCTACTTTGCAATTGCAGACAGGAAGACAGGTTACAGGGTTTTTGTAATAGTGTACTGCCAGGAAAAGAGGTAGTGAAACAAGACAAGAGCTGTTTTCTTCCATACAGTAGTCGAGAGCTAGCTAGAAGTTCGTAGATGATATTCATTTAATGCCATATTGTGAGAGTCAGTTATATGCTGCAGCATAATTTATTTGCACAAGCAATGTATAATATACATTCTATAATATTGCTGCGTTCAATTTACCTCAGAAGTGACAAGTTGGAGCTCTGAAGTACATAAGTGGGAAACAACCCGTATGGTGAACGTCCACGTTCGTCTTTTGTTAACAACAAGCTAGCTTACTAATTATAATCAGCCATGTATATTTTCTGCTTCAAAACAACAAATTATATATTCCGTGTTATAGACTTATTGAGAGAATACAATATTTCGATGTTGACTGAGCTAATGCAAACATTACTACATACAGTATAACTCACTGCATTGTAAGAAGCGCTAATTTGTAGCCATGTTGATTTGACATCACTTTCTGAACTCACAGTTACAGGGTTACGAAGTAGGAATTCTGAGTTGAGGGAGGGTTTTCTTTGGGCTTTGTTTTTTTAATCAGAGGTCATAAATTATGAGTTATGATCTTTAGCTGAATGCAGCATAGGTAGTGTATATGTTTATGTTTTTTGCATAACATAAGTTCACTGATATTTAGCTAACTTTGCTGTTAGGGTATGTTTGCTATGCCTTCCTAAATGGCTAATAGGGTATAACATGATAGCATCTTCAACTTAGTAATGAAATGCATAACCAGTAGAAGGTAGAATGGTATTTGACATCCAGCAACAGAAAAAGTATGAGCTGTGTATGAGTATGAAGCGTCGGTTGTAATATCATTTCTCAGGCACATCCAGTACGAGTGTTTTTATTCAGTTAGAAAAATTTAATATATTTATTTGGGATTATGAATTGGCAAATGTGTGGTGAAATTCATTCTGACCTAATGTGTTTGTATATGCAGCCCTAACGTGTACATACTCTATGCAGCCCTAATGTGTTTGTATATGAATACTCTTTTATGTATATATTTGTAGAAGCTCTAGATATTTTTCCTATTTTTTGTTTGTTCTAATATAATTCATTCTTTCTTCGGTAACTGGTCGGGTTTAACCTGGTCGGGGTCATGGTTGGTCCAGAACCTCTCCCAGGAAACACTGGGCATGAGGCAGAAAAACACAGTGAATGAGACACCAGTCCATCGCAGAACACCACACTATGCTAGTCCTGCAACACTCTAAATTATTAGTCTTATTTCTAAATCTACTTAATAAAATTGCTTCAGTACCCCCTAATTCATCATAAAGGATTCAGTACAGCCTGAAACAAGTTTCTTCTACTATTGTCATGTGCACAGGAAAAACCTCTGCTGTTACGTAATCACTGCGTTTAACAGGGCTGCTGTGAAGATTTGATAAACAACTACATTCAAACTATCCTGTCACAGAAGCCAGCTAGGTTGACATCGTGTAAGCACAGCACTCATGTGAACACACACACACACACACACACACACACACACACACACACACACACACACACACACACACATGCAGATTAATGAACAATCAGGCTGTAAATCAAGGCGCTGGCTGCAGGGTTTTTTTCCAGACGTTGTTTGGGAGAGTCGGACAAGTGAGCCCACAGAATGAGTCATGAAGTGGGAGAGTGGTTATTTTTACCACACACACACACACACACACACACACACACACACACACACACACACACACACAAAAAGCCACGCTACACCCAGGCCCCTATGCAACTGGCTCACCGGAGACAGATTTGTAATGGGCGATATGAGGCAACACCTCCATTAGAGTCCAGTGCAGGCCCTCAAGCATGATGACTCAGCAAAAACACAGTGCTAATTATTCATTTAAGCCAAATGTCTCTACAGAACACTTCAGCACAAGCCTCCAAACACACGCTAGAACATATTCCCCCATAGCACAAGTAGGTATGATGCTGAAAATGGAATTTTAACAAGATGAGTAATTTTTGTTATTCTTGCGTAAATGGGAGAAGTCAGATAAAAACAGCATATTATTGCGTATAATTATGCCAAGGCCTCTAGCCTTCTCACTAAATATGAGGAGAGAGAGAGAGAGAGAGAGAGAGAGAGAGAGAGAGAGAGAGAGAAAGGTGGAGAGAGAGAGATCCTGTCTTAGCTGGTGGTAATTAAAGCATGTTCTTCTCAGTGGGATGCAATAGAGGTCTAGCTGATTGCTCCGTGCAATCGCCATGTCTAAATGCGCTTTGAATGAGACAGACAGGAGAGAGAGCGCAGGGAGCAGCATGCTGATTAAAATCATATTTCCACTCTGTCTTGGCCCAACCTGCCCTGATTTGCCTTGCTGATTAGCACTCACTCACAGCAATCCAGGAGATCCAATCAAGAGCAGGAAGCTGGCCACTACTGTACATTCCAGCGTACGGGTTTATTCAAAACAAATTGTTTAACATGTTTTTAATGTCCAAGTAACGACTACAGCGGCATAAAACATTTCTAATCCATTCAAACCTTAATTAACAATACCTGAATCTGTGAATATAGATAATATTCAACCTGAAAACACCCCCTTCAGCCATTCAGTAGAGCTAACTGACTTGTTAAACTGCTTATAAGAAAGCTCATATTTGCTTAAAGAAATACATTGATGGGATTTCAGTTTCTGATTCTGTTTGTTTTTGTCATATTATTAGCAGGACTTTGACTTTGACAGTGAGTTTGCTTTGTAATACACTCTGACATTTATTTAACATTAACTTTCTCGTGCTATTGGCGAGGGACTTCCCACAGCAGCCAAACCTCACCCTGACACATACAAGTAATTATATCCTACAGCCTAGCCTAAGTGTTAGAAAAGGAAGTACCACAGCCAACATATGATACATACGTACTTACCAACTAACTTACTTACTTAACAAAAAGAAGCTAGCTACACCACCAGTCCCACTCCCCAGTGACCAAGGCTGTACGAACTGGCACCATTCATGCTCAATGCGGTTGAGTTAGTATGGCATTAAACACCAGTACATCACCCGCTGCAACAACTGCAACAACTACAACAACTAAATGCATTGGGGGTTGTCAAGTGGACACTTTCCTTCATTAGTGTTTCTTTGAACACAACTAGCTTAACATGCTTGTGGCTAAAAGTTTACAGGTATGATTTCATTTTCTAATAATCTGAAGGTAAGATAAAAGGACCAATTACCTGATTTTTTGCCATGTAACTTTTGTAACTCTTGCAAATTAATTTTTAACTAAATTGAAATCTAATCAACAATGCAATGTTTAGCCATTTAAAATCATCTTATCTCAGTCAGCAATTTTATTTTCTTTGAAGGAAAATAGATGTATTTTCTTTCTTACATAAGTAAGTAAATATGGTTGAAAGCAACAGAGCTAAGTTTTTTTTTAAGTATAGTCTTTTTAAAGTGAAGTATAGTTATATTGGAATGGGGCATATTTGTGGGTGTTTTTTAACTGTATAGCACTCAGTTATAGAAGGATTATTTATTATTGTACTATTCAGTGTCACCCAAATGAGGATGGGTTCCCTTTTCGAGTCTTGTTTCTCTCAAGGTTTCTTCCTCTTAACATCTGAGGGAGTTTTTCCTTGCCACTGGCACCCCTGGCTTCCTCATTAGGGATAACAGTTAGGGATAAAATTTATATAAGTTAAAAATTAAGTCTGGATTTTATGTCTTTGTAAAGCTGCTTTGGGACAATGTCCATTGTTGAAAGTGCTTTGGAAATAAAATTGAATAAAATTGAGTTGATCTGAATTGAATTGAATTGAATTGAATTGAACTGAATTGAGGTTTACATTTACCTGGAACATGCCCAACACAAGTTGCTGTCCATTCTTAAAAAATACATATTTGTAAGTGCAGTATCACAAAAATGACACCATAGTTGTGGAATGACCCAAACGAGTCAGCTATAAATGGAAAAATGGAAGTGTAGCGCTGCGGTACACCCATCTGTACGAGCAGAATTAGCCATACAAGCGCTTCTGAATTAAGCATTTAAAAAGATGCTTGTGTTAAAGGGTGAAAGTGAGAAGACAACTGCATTGGTACTTTTGCATTTGTACTTAAAATAGAGAAAATAGCTGTTTGATCAAGGTGTACACAGTAAGTCAATCCTGCACACACACAAAAACACAGAGAGAGAGAGAGAGAGAGAGAGAGAGAGAGAGAGAGAGAGAGAGAGCGAGCCTGTGGAGAGCAGACTTGGTGAACCCCTCAGGCTGCTATGGTGCAGCGAATGTGCTGTAATTGGCAGGTGTTGTGTGAATGCAGTCAGACAGGCAGAGCTGCAAGTTGGTCTGTACTGTGAATACGCTATGAGCTACAAGGTTCATCGTGATATTTAACCTCTGTCACCTGACATTACATTATCTTTTTTTAAGGTAATTTAAATGATTAATTTAGACTGTGCTCCATCATTTTGAAAATCACATCTGTGTAGACGTAGGTATATGCCTGTCTGTGGCAATGAACACAGCTTTAGTGAATAGAGAAAACAAGAGATCAACTGCATTTATGAAGACCTTTATATCAAATTGATTCCGGTTCTTACATGTCCTTGGCTAGTGACAAAAACAACTCGTGCCTTTGTTAAATAAATAAATAAATAGGCAAAAGCCTTTTCCTTCAAGCATTCATGTATGTTTAGTCTGCTTAATTACGTATTGAAAGGGCCGGTCGTGGCCTGGTGTTACTCAACAGCAGGGATCAGTGGGCCAAAAGCTTTTCTTTGTCCATGAAATGACGTCTGTCTACCTCCCTTGGAGGACACAGCTTCTCAGGGAGGTTTCGCCTCTTCTATCTTTGTCAGAGAAGACTTCTACCACCTCGGTTGCCATTGACAACATGTTGGTCAGATCTCCTGCCGTTGCCAGGCATCATTAAGACTTGCTGGCATGAGCTTCTCTGTCTCCACAAGTAGGCCTTGTACAGGGAAACGGCAATTAAAGATCCTCTCAGCCTGTCGGAGGAGAAGGAAGCCCTGTTATGGGGTGAGTCGAAGGGAGAGAGGGATGGAAGGGAAGGACAAGGAAGTGGTGAGAGTATGACTTTGTATTCTAGGTTTTTTGGGGGGTGGTGGTGGATGCAGTAGTCGTCAGTTCAATGGAGGATGACTGATTAATGCTGTGGATGAAGACATAATAATAATAGATCATTATTATGCCATGTGCAACGTCTTGTTAGTTCTACAAAATACTATAAAATGTTTTTATTGTGATCATATTTTAGGAAGGTTCTCTTTTCTAAATCTCTGTGAAATACCTCAAGGCATTATATTCTAAAGTGCACTTGAACACCTAATTTTTTTAAAAATCATACATCTTAAAATTGCTCTCTGGACCACAACCAAAACATTCAGATTCCATTATTATCAAGATGTAGGTAATCTTACCTACAGGCTAATTTTAGACAGAACTGTTTTGCATGCTCTCTGTCTCTCCAGGAGTCTCAGGGTAAAGTCAGTAGAGCCTGTGTTCTTGTTGCAAGCCGCAGTTACATGGCCAGTCGTGCGACTAATCATGAAGAGCTCTGGTGTTTGTGCTCAGAGAGCAGATGAAAGTGAGAAAACACCATTAGCCTCAACTCACAGCTCTCAAGGCTGATTGGAATTCTTCCTGATGATTCTGCAAGCATCTCTGAATTACTGCAGGCACACAACCACACAAACACATCCATTCTGCAGTTACCCAGAGTGAGTCAGGCCATTTGACGCAGGCTGTGATAAAGCCCGATGTCCTTGTCAAGCTTCTAACTGAGCCATGTTACAGACTTCAGTCGCCACCAATCAGATGCTGTCCTCTTTATTTGTTTGTTCATACTGTTGTGCTAAGGAAGCAAGAACACAGACTTTATAAGAAACTTTATGTTTATTCTTCTGACACGGGAAAAAAAATTCACTGAATAATGTTTAAGGGCTCTAGACAGGGAACAACTGTGAAAGCAAATCAAATGTGTCACGTGTTAACTAATTTGAAAAACAGTGACATGAGTGAAGTTTTCATACAGGACGGTATCTGAGATGTTCAAAGTTTCTTATTTTCTACTGTATGGCAAATGATCTATGGTCACTAGCCCTGCCTATAACCCTAACCCAACACTCCTCAAGTCACACTTAAGTCGCACACACAGTGACTTAGAGACTTGTCCTCAAAAGACTCAACTTGGACTTGAGATTGGCGCATTAAAGGAAATGTCTGATGAGCTGAATGTCAATTCCTCACTTATTACAACTTTAAGAGACTTGACACACGACAAGTGACTTTGACTTGCAAAAATGACTTGTGAATATCTCTGCTCCCTGGTAAAGTGGTCTTCTTTACTTTCCCTAAAGTAATCAGTCAAGTAGTGTCAGTGTCAAGTAGTGTTCAGCAAACTGATGGTATTCAAAAAGAAATCATGTAGTTTACCGAATCATGAAAATGAGCAAACGCCCTTTTATATCTTCTAAAGGATTCTGCAGGTGGAACAGGAACTGGAAATATTAAACATCTAAACAATCCTTCAGAAACCATTTTTTCTGAAAGTATAACCATAAACCCTATTATTACATTCTTAGAATAAAGGTTAAATTTTAAAAACTTCTTTAGTTTGGCCCTGAAAGAAGGAAACAAAGAACCATTAACTCTATAAAGAACCATTGAGGAACCCTTTTTTTCAAAGACTATTGTTTAACACTATCTTTAAACATTGATAATATTTCACACAAGTTGGTTTGCATAAATTCTTCGAAATTTTGGAGATACCAACATGCAACGCTTGTAAGTATTCATACAACCAGTGGCAGCTCTACACAGTGACAAAGGGTGACATTCATGGTGATTGTCATCCAAATTGCCACCCCATGTCTGCAGCTTCTATGATGCACTGTGATTTGAATAAAAAATATATATAAAAAGAAAAAGAAAAAAAAGTCCAGTGTGACCATACTAACAAACCACTGAAATAGACTCATGGACATACACAACAGCTCTCTCTCTCTCTCATTATCTTAACCGCTTATTCCTGTTTCCAGGGTCACGGGAGAGCCGGTGCCTAGCCGGCGGC
>JAOVVH010000010.1:20670645-20682557 GCA_028566435.1 Scorpiodoras heckelii
AAAGCTAGCAGGGTGTGAGGGGGTGTACTCAGAAAAGCTAGCAGGGGGGGAGGGGGTGTACTCAGAAAAGCTAGCAGGGTGGGAGGGGGTGTACTCAGAAAAGCTAGCAGTGGGTGAGGGGCATGTACTCAGAAAAGCTAGCAGTGTGTGAGGGGGTGTACTCAGAAAAGCTAGCAGTGGGTGAGGGGATGTATTCAGAAAAGCTAGCAGTGGGTGAGGGGATGTATTCAGAAAAGTTCGCAGTGGGTGAGATGTTCCCATTGTATATTTTATCACATGTGCCACCCTGCACCTACTCTAACTGTTGATAATGCTCTTGGTTATTGGTGTTGTGTTCATTAGCAACTGTGCCAGGTGAGATAAATGAGCTAGCTCGCCAGCCAGGAATGAAAATGTAGCTATTTCTGTTTCATCCGGAATATACTGTTCACTGTCATTCATGCATTTCTCTACCTAAACAATGTTTTAAATAGCAACCTGTAGGCTACTATTCATTAAAGGACATTATGACACATTCGTTGTGAAAATGGTCCATTGATGTAATGGTCCTGGGTGTAGTTACACCACCAGCCAGTATGGGGGTGCTCTTTTATTTGACATACTTGTTGCCTGAATTGGTAATTGTATGTGCTGTGGTTCAATGAGTGTGTGACTGCTAAGGAAGCAGCTTGTTTGTGTCTGTTTTATATTTGCATGTCGGTGTTTTATGGGGGAATTAAGGGACTTGCAGGACACAGGACAAGCCACCTAAAGACTAGATTTAGATTATGAACTGTAAAAGAAAAGCTTGTCATGAGTGTATGATAATAGCTTACTTTAGCTTTAACTAATCAGCTCAAATATGCATGTGTGTAAATTAATAGTAAAGTTCAACCAATTCTTCAAAACTGGACATGAAGCTGGACAAAGAAATCTGGAAGTGGAGTGAATGGTGATAAGGAAATATCCAAGGAAATAATACCTTACATTCAGTATTTTAGTGTACATTTCATTTAGAATGAATTACAACTTATCAAATGTGCCACCTGCTTTTGTGAACACAGCTACATATTTGCTAGTTAAGGCTACATGAAAACTGCTTAGTAAGCAAAATGGCAATGCATTAGTGCTTCCAAATTGTAATAATTTAAAACCTGAATAAGTTTTCATATGTTGCAATAAGTTATTATTATGTCAATAGAGTTGTGTAACTTTGCAAGACAACCTTATTCGTATATTTGCTATACCAAATACCAAATATTCATCTCGTCCTAGATGACTAGCACTATAAATAAATAATGTGGAACATTTTCAGCAAGTTTGACACCACAAACGTTTACGTACACATGGGTGAATTTTTCTTTTGAAAAATTGGTGAACTTCCACTTCAAAAAGTAAAATTACTTGTCTAGCTAAAATTCTTAATAAGCACGTATTGAGTTAACCTGCCATAAGCATAATGTTGCATGCTACTAACTAACATGTCTCTGCATGTGGCTGCATGCTCTCCTTTCTGCATGGCCTGACTTATTTATCTTTCACCGTTTTCATCATGAACGTTATGCCAACTGTGTTCAAACAGCTAACTCCAAATCGTCCAGTCTAATTTAAGGCAAAGCTCTTCGTTTCACCTTGAGTGCTTCTAACCTTCACTGTCTCTGGCCTTCTCCTGTCTTCTCCTGTCTTTCCAAAGTTCTTGCAATGCATGAGAATGTTCTAAAGTGTCCAACGCCTGGCTGCTCGGGACGCGGCCACGTTAATAGCAACAGGAACTCGCACCGCAGGTGAGTCAGTGCGCATGAAGAGCAGGAGGGGCTGGAAGCGCTGTTGGTTAAGTGCAGTTGCAGGCTCAGGCTGTTTGAAATGGTTTGTCTGGACATTAAGAAAGACTGCTGTTTGAGCGGAGATGTGAATGAATGGATAGATTTGTGCTTCGGTGTAAAGGCGTCTGAGACTTGTCGAGAGAGATGACTCAGCATGCCTAAGATTTAATCTTTTAATTTAAAAGTCAGTGTTTATAATTCAGTTTTTAAACTTCAAACACTGTATTGAGTAACTACTATGAATTATTTAGTAACAGTAATGGAGACTATACAAGGTCTGTCCAGAAAGTAATGAGAATGAAATTCCCATTGGCTTATGCATGGGGATGTGGGAGGATTGGAATGTTTTTTCAGCCAAAAATTCTCTCACAGCCAGAGAAATATGACTCAGTGTGTTGTCATGATGGAAGATCCATGAAGAGGTGATCTGATGGTACACACACACAAAACCCTCTTACTTAAACATTTCAAATCTTCAAGGTAAAATGTTCCATTCACCATTTGTCCTTCTAGTATGAATTCCTTATGGACGATCCCTTGAGAATAAGATAAGCTGATGAACAGTGACTTGATTTTTGATTTGCTCATGTGAGTTTTCTTTGCCTTAGGTGATGTTGTCTTGTGCCATTCAGCACTTTGTATTTTTGTCTCAGGATCATACTCAAACACCCATGATTCATCTCCTGTGATCACTCTGCTCAAGAAATTGGGGTATCTTGTTAAACAATCCGAACTCGCTTGCGTTGTTCCAGTGATGAGCCACTTCAGCAGGGTTTCACAAAAATAAATGTCTGGACACTGCGAAGGCTAGAATGCAACTGAAATGGGTCCTATTGTTTATCTGAGATCCCACTCTAACTGACCTTGAACCACCATCCCCATGTGTAAGCCCTATGGAGCGCAGGAATTTCATTCTCATTACTTTCCGGACAGATCTGTACTGTACAGACTCTTGTATAATTGTAAAATTTGTACTGTTATTTTAAAATAATGATTTTTTTAAAACAATATTTTATTTATATTTTATGACTAACATTTGACATTATACTTTCACATATTACTATTTAATTATTTGATGCAATTCAACTGTTTTATGATTGATTAATCTATATTAATGGATGCAAAGCAAAATAAGGCACACTGGTCACATTTCCTGAGTGTGCTGGCCCACACACCCACACACAGCTCAGGTGCATGTCTCCCCTTCACGCATACAGCTGTGATCTCCCGATCTCGCAGACACAGGCTCACATTCACAGCCGCTGCAGGCCATGTTATATGGAACAGGTCCTGTGGGACAGGCTCACACCCACAGAGCCGGCATGAAACAGGTTGAGATATGGGAAAAAAAGAGGGGGGGAAACCGTGAAAAGAAAATAGCATACAGTGTATATGAGGCATTGTGTATGTATCTATAGGTATGTGTATCTGCATACGTGGCTGCTGTGCCTCCTCTCTCGGTTGTCATAGTAACTTGGCATATTGACGGTGGTCCTTCTGTCTGCCACTAAAGATTTTTTTTTATTAATTCAGAAAGTGTATTCAGAACTGTATAGTTTATACAGCCTGTCTTCATGTCTTCCACAGATGCTTATTTTTAAGAATGGCTGATGTGTGTGTGTGTGTGTGTCTGTGTGTGTGTGTGTGTGTGTGTGTGTGCATGCAATGTGTTTTTTAAAAAAATGCAAGAATGCACAGTAAACACAGGCAAAGGGATGTAAGAAGAGAAAGAAGAAGTGATGTGGGGAAGCAGGGTGAGAGAAGGATTGTTGTCCATTTTGTAGCTCTGTGTGGCAGTGCTGCAGTTGGCAGGATCTCACAGAAGCCAGACGACCACAAAGGCCGAGATAACTGTAATGCTGAGCCTTCGTGCTATAGATAGAACATGCATAATTCATACATGCATATTTTTTATTGTTCACCCACACATACAATGTCTGTGCATACAGCACAAGCCTCTATAGCAATGTGGGAGTTTATGTGGATCTCTGTTCAGTGTGTGCGTGTGTGTGTGTGTGTGTGTGTGTTTGTCTGGTGTTTGGTGTGCTGCCACTGACACTATTGTCTTCCTGGTGTTGCAGTCTCTCAGGATGTCCTATAGCAGCTGCTGAGAAGATTGCTAAGGTTCACGAGAAGCAGATATCAAGTGACGGAACCAAGTCCAATCAGGCATCTGACCGTGTCCTGAGGTAAGGCTGCACACTCACAAAGAGCAAGAATAAAGTGAAATAAGCATATTAAATTGCAAAAGCACTTTTTGGGATATTGAAATTAGTGTTAATTGCAGAACCCCCAATCGACAAAATTTCGCAAGCTTAGGCGTGCATCTAAAGAATGTAGTAGTGATGCGGGATGTGTATTGTTTTTAAGTTTGAGGCTTTACAACACACAATATTGATCAATGATATTACTCATTATTCACTAGGTGGCACTACTCCACAAATTAATTGAATGATCTCAGGTAATGCGGCTCCTGGAGGCCAACTTGCCATAAAAAGTTCAGGATTTTAGTTTTTTTCCCAATGGTTTACCAAAAATTGCTTTTAGCCTGCCCCAGTTAAGGGGCACTAGCATGAAGGGCAACATACACCTAGGGACACAAACATTATATTCCATATCAGACATGTGGGGCTACAACCAGACCAAGTTTCATGTGGATTAGAGAAGTCTGAGTATACAATATCCTCAACAAAAAATTGGTGGACAAAAAAAAATGGAAGAAGAAGGAAAAGAAGAACAAAAAAACAAATCTATGTGACCATCAGTGCTGCTGCAGCAGTTAAAATAATAGCACTTCCTCTGAAATTGATGGAACTGATAAAAAAAAATGTAATCAAACTCACTGAATGTCAATGTATTTATTTTCATTCAGTTTCCCTAAGATCCCTTTATTATGCATCACAATATGGAAACAATAGAGACAAATGGTTATTGAGCTGCACATAGATATAAGCATTGCACATATCAGGTAATAGATATATACTTTATATATAATATAAATAATACATTAGCAACTAAAGTACCATTAAGCATAATCAGCCACAAAAAAAAAAACATGATTTGCCAGGGAGAGGAACACATGAGTATACTTCTTTCATGCTGAGTGAAAAGAATTTTAAGGAAGACAAAGAAGATCAGAGGTGCCAATACAATATGAAACGTGCCTTGCAAAAAAAAACTGAACTAATTTAGAAAACGTTGTAGGTTTGAGATTTTTAAAATAATTGACAAGGATGTTTTATCTAAAAATAAATCAAAATATGACGTAAATTTAATTTAAAGGGGTTGTCGAATAAATAGGGAGCTGACAGCAGTGTATACATATACAAATTAAAATACACAAAAGTTAAAGCTAGCATGTACTAGCATCCATATGCTCCAAAAATGATCCAGAAATGAGTATATACAGTACTGTGCAAATGTCTTAGGCACCCTTTTGTTTTTAGGTACAACTTTTGTTATTGATGGGGTTTTTTTTAGTTATGCGTTATTGAATCAGTACAAAAAGATTTTATATTTCCAAACATTACTTTTCCAACAAAAATTAAATGTTACCCAAAACTGTTTGTGTGTCAGTAACAAAAGCAGCACGTTACATAACAGACCACTTTTCAGACAAAAAAAATAATGAAGGCTGCTGGGTTTTACATGCAAAAAAAAAAAAAAAAAAAGAAGCAAATGTGGCAGTCAAAGTCTCCAGAAGAGCTGTGGCAGATTCTCTAAGACACTCAGTAAAACTTACCAGCTAATTACTGTACAGTACAATGCAGAAGTCTTAGGCACATGCAAAGACTTGCTGTAAAGCAAAGATGCCTTCAAAAATAATGAAGCTGTTTCTACATAAAAGAAAACACTATAAAGTGCAGTAAACTGTAATAAACTAAAGGACATCAATATTTGGTGTGCCTTTTTCTTAAACAGTGTTCCCAGCTACAATCTTTGCACTTTTATAAGGAAATTAGCTTTTAAGTTTTACTGAGCATCTTGAAGAATCTGCCACAGCTCTTCTGGAGACTTTGACTGCCACATTTGCTTCTTTTTTTGCATGTCAAACCCAGCAGCCTTCATTATTTTTTTGTCTGAAAAGGTGGTTTGTTATGTAATGTGTTGCTTTCGTTACTGACTTACAAACATTTCTGTGTAACATTTAATCGTTGTTGGAAAGGTAATGTTTGGAAATATAAAATCTTTTTGTTCTGACTCAATAACGCATAACTCAAAAAAAAAACCCATCAATAACAAAAGTTGTACCAAAAGACAATAGGGTGCCTAAAACGTTTGCACAGTATTGTATACATTGTTTTGGAGTACTTCCTGAAATATTTTAATGTATAGTATGTTATACGGTTGAAAGTAATAATCACAGTATTATGCTGTAATATGCTGACATATTTACTTCAGAATAAACAACGCACAGAATCACCCAGGTGACATACACTCAGATTCGGAGTAGGTGTACGATCCTAAAAGGTTATCCAAAAGGCATAGCAGCATCTCTGAGCTAATTAGAGTCTGTGCTAGTTCCGCTGATGCCCAGGCCGGGTCTTCCAATCCTGCCTGTGTCGATGATTATCTTCCAGGCCTATGTGCTTTGTGAAACAGTTGGAGATCCCACAGTATGGTTACAAAAATAACATCTCCACCAGCACGCCCCGCTCCAATCTAGCCAAGGAGCTGGAGAAGTATTCCAAGACCAGCTTCGACTACGGAGACGGCTATGACGGCCAGCCTCACGCCTACAGCAAGCGCTCGCTCACACAGAAGCACCACGGACGAGACACTTCACCAAGAGGATATGATGGTGAGCACAACCTGATTAAACTTTACTGTTTCTCGGAGTATGGTTAGGGTTAGGCAGCAGCTTCTGGAGGTAACTGGGGTATAACAGCTGGGAGTGATTGAACCAACAGTGTGCTTCATTAACCCTGACAAAAAAACAGCTTTTTATCAAAAAAGACCAATTTCACCCATCAACTTACTGATGTAGATTCTTTTTTTCCACAAAAGCTTCTCACTGTATTGTTTGCTTTGCCTCAAGGTTGAAAATATCCAAATATTTGGCACGCTGCAGTGAAAGCATTATTCTAAAATAATAAGTGCAGGTCAGTCTTTTTTTACACCAGTGTGAGCTCCTATTGAATGAAAAGACAATGGAGGAGTTGGGTTCATAAAATGTTTTCTAGCCTTTAGAACCAAAAAAATAGATTGCTTCTTCAGTCTCAATCAAGTCACAGAGACTGCACATACAAACAAAGATTGAAAACTTATATCATGATGTAACTATATAAAACCATTGCTATAACCCCAGATCATCAGCTCCAGCTGAATGGAAATAATTAAAGTAAGTTTATTTGTATTTGCTGCAGACTGCTCACAGATCAGATATATAAAGAAACAAAGCAGTCAATGCTAGACATTTTTCCATAGTTGGACAGATCCCTTTCGCTGAGCCATTTCCTGTGCAGGAGGTGGGACTAGAAAAAAAATGCTTGTGATAACATTGCAGTAACAGAGATTATTGAAAGTCAAAGTTTTAGACGTACATCCAGAAGTAATCCATCACATGCATGATTCAAATGTGGGGATCAGTCAGGCAACCCACTGGATCCTGGTCCCAAATGAATAAAAATGACTAGACAGATTCAATTTTTAGACAATTTTGGAGATAATGTCTAATGTACATTAAGTTTCTCAGTCTAAAACCTGGTCTTACTTCAAAGGTGTTTTGTTTTGCTTTTACATTAAAGATTTGGGGCTCTTGCCCTTGAACCCCCCCCCCCCTTTCCTTTTCATGGAATAAGTGAAGTAAGAGAGCCCATGAAATAAGATTTCAGGCTTATTTTTCTCAAAGAGCAAAGATAATTATTAACATTCACCAGAATGCAGTTGATAAAAACATATGTAGTATTTTGGAGATATGCAAATTAATGGAAGAGCATTAATTTTGCTAGACAAAGGAAATGGTTTAACACAAAATTTGAGGTGAATTTTGTTTTCTGTTGTCTGTTAGCAAAATGTAAATGTTCTATGTCTCTTTCTCTCTCTCAGACTCATTTGCTCTCAGCATTCATCATAGAACATCAGACCATCCAATAAGCGAGTCTTGTAGGTGTCCACCTATCTACCCATCTACTCAACTGTTGTTCTATCACTTTCTAACTTTGCCTTAACTCTATTTATATGCACTTTCCTTCATGTCATGTCTTTTATGTCACTGTGCTAACTGTGTATATGACTGTAAATTTGTGTGTGTGTGTGTGTGTGTGTGTGTGTGTGTGTGTGTGTGTGTGTGTTTGACAGCCAAACGATTCTGTAAGACCTCGAGTCCAGCCAGCAGTACAACGAGCAGCTACGCTCCCAGCAGCAGTGGCAGTAGCCTGAGCTGTGGGGGAGGAAGAGGAGGGAGAGGAGGAGGAGGAGGAGGAGGAGGAGGAAGCAGTGCAAGCAGCACCTGCAGCAAGAGTAGCTTCGACTACACGCACGACATGGAGGCCGCTCACATGGCTGCCACGGCCATCCTGAACCTGTCCACGCGCTGCCGAGAGATGCCCCAGAGCCTGAGCGCCAAAGGCCCCGAGCTTCTCACACAGGTGAGCCCCAGCACCTGTTCTCATACACACACCCTCACAAACACACAGGCTCTTCTGTTTTTCTGTAATTCTCAGTACTTCGCAATGACACACTTTCTTGGGTTTTTTTTTGTATCAGTACTGCTTTTTATTTCAGCATCTCTGACCCTGGTCTGCTCTTTATTTCACACACTTTCTGTGTTGCTCTGATGCGTGATAAATTGATTTCCATGCCTCTGAGTTATTCTAAGTCTCCTTTCTATGCAGTGTTAGTGTATAGCTCGAGTGGGTGTAAAAGGTGTGGTTTTTCATGCCACATTGAGCTCCACTGTGTGATGAACAGCTCCTGATTTCTTTAGTGACACACTGAACGCAGAGATAATACAAACGGTGAGAAGCAGCATCCTGACAGCTGAAACAGAAGTGGTGCAGTATCAGCCTTCTGCCCGCTCTGTCGTTCTCTGTTATTCCTCTATCTCTTCCGCCTTTTACATTTGCCCGCTTTTTCTCTATCTCTGTTTCTCTCATTCTCTCTCTCTCTCTCTCTCTCTCTCTCTCTCTCTCTCTCTCTCTCACTCTTAATCTATCTCTCAGTCTTTGCATCTCTCACTCCTTCTCTGTATGAGACAGGGTGCTTTCCACCCTGGCCCAGGCTTGGCCTGTTTTCTCACTGGGCTTAGTATTAGGAGTGTGACCTCTCTGTTAGGACACCGGGGTTCACTGTAGTGTAAAGAACACGAAGAGCAGGATGACTCAGATTGAGCACTAATGAGACACTATAGATGGAGATGTAGGACAGTGAATGGTGCAAGATCATGCTTCTATTTTTTCTTTTCATTTCTTTCTTCTGTCCTTCCTTTATGCCACACCCTTCCCCCTGCCATGTATACCACCTTTTTACCATTCGTAATTAATTCCTACTCTTTTCCATTTGTTGATTTTTTTCATCTCTTCACCTAATCTACTTTTCTCTCTTCTCATTTTATTTCCTCTTCTCCTCCACTTTTTATTCATGTCCTCTTCTTTCCTTTCTTCTTCCGTTCCATCATCGTCTGGTCATCTTACCTATATATTACCTCTTTACATTCTTAACTTAATTTTCTTTCATTCGTATCTTATTGTATTTACATTTCCGTTGATCTTTTCTTCAAATCTCCTTTCCTACTGTCTCATCTTACCATCCTCACCTTTCATTCTCAGCTCTCTCCTCCATTTTCCAACTAAACATCACATCACTCCTCTCCTCTCTTACTCTCTCCACCCTCTCTCCTCCATTTTCTCTATTTTTCTTCTCTGGTTACCCATTCCTAGTCTTAGCCTTCTTTCATTCCATGCTCTTTGTCTCCTCCGATCTCCTGTCCAGAGTCCAGAGGAGCAGGAGGTGGAGGAGAGCGGGACTATGGACCTGAGCGTGGGTCGTGCAGGGGGTATGGGTGAGGGCACAGTGCTCACGCCGCTGCAGCCCATGTCCCCTCAGCGGCAAGCACTGCTCAACAGCCGCTGCTATCAGATGAGCCCAGACTGCTGGGACCTGCCAGTGGACTATACCAAGATTAAGAGCCTGGACGAGGACCATAAAGAGGTACAGCCTCTAGACCTCACCTGGGAGCAGTGCTGCTTTATTGGAGTTTATACAGATGGATGGCAGAGCAGGGTCTGTTAGTGTTTAGTTGGCTGCCGTATACCAAGCCCTTTAGTGGAAGAGAGTAATCTCTCAGGTTTTAATGGGGCAGCAGATAAAACCGATACAAGATGTACGTCATATTTTACATTTTGACATATGGTGTGTGTCGGGGAAATAAAATGCAGGGAGGAGAAGATGGAGAGCCAGGCACCATTCCAGCAAAAGACCTTGAGAGACATCTAGTGGTAAAGACTAGAAGTGCTTCGTGAATTTTTTTTTAGCCAAATTGATTTTAGTTACAACTTTAATTACTTCAAATTTTGTTGAAGTAAATTAAAACTTTAGTATCGAAGACATTTATTCAAGCAAATCGTTATTCATTGATATCTAGTCCTTGACTGAGAAGGATTTTGATTGAAAGCTCCCAACTGACTGTAATTTAATACAACACTAGCATTGATCCATCCATATACATAGGCAATATTATTATTTATACATGCTTTATTGTGTTTTTTTCTGGCCCTGTTAGGATGAGCTGGACCCTTTCCAGGAGTTGCTGGAGAATCAGCAGTACCCGGGCGAGGTGTCCCTGCCCAGCCCCAAACATAAATATGCCCCCTGCAAAGAAAGCAAGAAAGAGCTCCTCACGTAAGAAGACTAACTTTACACTCTTTATCTAATAATGGGTTTATGAGAATGTGAGACATGCTGTATAACTGCCATCTTAGACATTTTTTTTTGTAAGTGTCCATTAACTTTAGTTGAATTTTCATCCCAGACTCTCTAGCTGCCAGTTAGCTGATAAAGGAATGCGTAGTATGATGACAACAAACTCACAGGATTTAAAGTAAGTCTTTATGATATCATGAGCAAGTCATTTTGTGTACTTCTGTGTTGAGTAGGTCTCACTGTATGCTTGTTCATGCCTGTTTCAGATGTCCTACTCCAGGTTGTGATGGCTCTGGGCACATTACAGGCAACTATGCTTCACATAGGAGGTAACCACACTCATACACACACACACCACACACACAAACATTTGACTTATATTCTCTCTGCAAAGTAGTAATATAGGACATAAATAATTGAGATGCAGAATACAGAACAATACATCATCCAACAGTTAAAACTATATCAAGATTATCAAGGATATAAATAGCAGCTCCTTACGGCAGCCCTCGTAGCTGTACGCCACTGATGTCATATATGAAGTCCACACTTGGAGCCAAGGTTTAAGATGTTACTTGCTGGTACTTGATAATCTTAGTCATCAAGGTTTCCCTGAGGTTACAGCCAAATGTGCAACGTACCTCTAGGACAAATGCATGTCTGAACTTTTCATTTACAACAACACCTTTTCTGAGATCTGTGTTGTTGAGTCAGTACAAAAAGATTTTGTATTTCCAAACATTTACACATTACATAACAGATCACTCTTCAGAAAAAAAACATAATGAAGGCTGCTCGGTTTTGCATTCAAAAAAGAGAAGTAAGTGTGACAGTCACAGTCTCCAGAAGAGCTGTGACAGATTCTCCAAGATGCTCAGTAAAACTTTAAACCTAATTTCCTTATAAAACTGCACACATTGTACCTGGGAACACTGTTTATATAAGAAGCACACCAAATATTGACTTCCTTTAGTTTATTGCTGTTTACTGCACTTTGTAGTGTTTTCTTTTTTGTAGAAATATCTTCATAATTTTTGAAGGCATCTTTGCTTTACAGTAAATCTTTGCATGTGCCTAAGACTCCTGCATCACACTGTATAGTAAGTAGCTGGTAAGTTTTACTGAGTGTCTTGGAGAATCTGCCACAGCTCTTCTGGAGACTTTTTTGTATGCAAAACCCAGCAGCCTTCATTATGTTTTTTGTCTGGTCTGTTATGTAATGTGTTGCTTTCATTACTGCATGGTACT
>JAOVVH010000010.1:20682589-20696811 GCA_028566435.1 Scorpiodoras heckelii
ATCTCAGATATATACCTGTATATTCTTGTAGGAAATGTTAATCGGTAGTGTAACTGGTTGTTAGAATGTAAATATAAATATTCCTCTGTCGTAGTCTGTCAGGTTGTCCCAGAGCGAAGAAGAGTGGAATTAAAATCATTCATAACAAAGAAGACAAGGATGATCAGGAGCCAATTAAGTAGGTTTTTAATTAAGAGTTAATGCATATGAAGAACATTTGTTGCCCTGTTTGTAATAAAGATGAACATGAATGTGTGTATGTAATCAGAGCCCTATATTGCAGGTGTCCTGTGCCTGGGTGTGATGGTCAGGGTCATGTGACAGGGAAGTACGCATCTCATCGCAGTGCATCCGGCTGCCCACTGGCTGCCAAGCGTCAGAAGGATGGTTTTGTGAACGGAGCTCCATTTCCATGGAAGTCTGGAAAAACGGATGGCATGACATGCCCTACACCTGGGTGTGATGGCTCGGGCCATGTCAGTGGCAGCTTTCTCACCCACCGGAGGTGTGTATGAAAGTGGGACAGAATATGGACACATGCTGTTTCTTGGATTATGATAAGCAAAAATCATATGTTTTTCTCTCTCTAGCCTCTCTGGCTGTCCCCGTGCCACATCAGCCATGAAGAAAGCACGAATAACTGGGGTTGAAATGCTTACAATCAAGCAGCGTGCAAGCAAAGGTACATCATATGTAAATGAATTGTAACATTTCTCAACAGAATAGCTTCTATGTTCACTCACAATGATAGCATAAAGCAGTGTTCTCCAAGAAATGATGATATCGTCACTGGTGTGTTTAAACAATGTGAAGTCATCAGATTACACTTGTGGTGTTAAGTCTTTGGGTGCTTTTGTCTAGGAATAGAGAATGATGAGGAAATCAAACAGCTGGATGAAGAAATCAAAGATCTTAATGAATCGAACAATCAAGTGGAGTCAGACATGATTAAACTTAGGACACAAGTAAGGGTTTGTTCTTTCTTTTTGTCTTTTCGGCGATCAGTCATCTGTCTGTAGTTTTAGCAAACCCTCCTCTTTCCTTGCCCAGATCACCACCATGGAGACCAACCTGAAGTCCATGGAGGAGGAGAACAAGGCCATTGAGCAGCAGAATGACTCACTGCTGCATGAGCTGGCTAACCTCAGCCAGTCGCTCATCAACAGCCTGGCTAACATCCAGCTCCCTCATATGGTACGAGACAGACAGACAGCTTATCACCTACACACTAGACCAAACATTTTATCAAAGGGTACAGAAATATCTCAGATCTAAAATGTCAACGGTAGAGGATACAATAACTAAAACCTCATTTTATGGCTTGTAAAATTACACAGCACACGGCAGTGAAAGTTGTTTGGGTTCCCATGTGTGTAATGGGTCACTAATACAGCTGACTTTCTGCCATCTGCTTCTTTATGTATGTTGTTGAGTTTGTCCCAGCTCCATATGCTTTTGTGCTTAGGTCACTTTTCTTACTGATCATTCTATGAAAACAAACTCACACCTCAAACGACTGTCTTTCAGTTGAGTAAAAACATGGCTCAATGCGCCGGCACATACTCATGCCTTATCTGCTCACGGCGCTTTGTACGGTATTGTCCAAGACAGGGTATGATTGGACAGTCCCTGTTTTTTTTTAAATGCTAGTCATGTTGCTAAACAACTGAAACATGTCCTTTCTGAATATGGCTCCTCAGTTCTCCACCTCCACCTCCAGTGAAATGGGATTTGATCCGATAAGTCTTGGTGCTCCTGACATCTCATCTGCATTTGATGACTGTTGGCTGTTTCTGTGCTGTTTCTAATTCTCTACATTCTCCATTAGGAGTCTGAGGCAGACTTGGATACATAGGCCCTTATCCCTCAAAGTTGTGTGTGGTCAAATCAAATTCTTTATTCTTGAATTCTGGTGCATCTCCGTTGGTGCAAACTCACCTCTGTACTGAATGCATATATATTTGAGTCTAATGTTTTTTACAACCTGTAAAATGCTTGATTTGCAGTTAAATAATTAAAACCAGTATCATTACAAGCAATAAGTATAAATAATGTAGTTAGTAGAGTACTATAAACAATAGCATTCAAATAGTGTTACTAATCACATTTGTAAGTGCAGGATCCTTTTACTGAAATGTTTAGTGACAAGATTTAATTTGCAAGTTCATAGAACTGCAGTTACATATGAAATTAGCATTTTAAAGAGTTAAAGAGTTAAGAAGAGGACTGTACTGTATAACTGTAGTATACATTGCAAATACCGCATCATAAGTCACTTTGTGTCTTTGTTGGAAGCTACCGGTAAACCTGTGTATGCACACATGCACTGAATATGTCCTAGCAGTTCTCACCATCCATGATAATTAGGAGGGGTAAAGTAGTTATGAAGGGGTAGAAACTGATTACTATTTTCTTTGGATGCTGTATAACTGTGCTCTCCTGCATAATTAGTGTGTGACATACAAATTAGATGTATATGAGGATGAGATATAAATAAGGGGCCATTAGCTTGTGTCCACGCAGCTGAAGCAGATTCATCTACTGCGCTCAAAGGACCATTTGTTTTGATGTCGTGTGTCTCTTTCATGAATCAAATTTGTTTACGTCCTTCTGCACAAACCTGCACTCGTTTCTATGCAGCTTTGATGAATAAGGGCCACTGTGTTTCTCAAGTCCACATTCAACTTTTGGCTGTCCATTCTTGTAAAGTCTACAGAGACCATTCGTTGACATCTGCAGCATTTGGAAAAAAAAAACAAAAACAATTATATGTCCAGCTAATAGTATTCTCTCTACACCTCTCCCCTGTAGAAACCGGTGCCACTGAAAGAGGCCCCTGTTAAAAATTACTGCTGTTTACAGATGCCCCACAGAGTAAGACTTTCATTTTCCACAGTCTAACTTTATCCTTTTATTGCTCCTATTATTTTTTTCCCTATAGCCCTCCTTTTCTCCATTACACACACTGTGGTGTGTATAATACTGTACAGTATAGCAAAAAGGGCCATATATGTTTCTTCATATGAGTTGAATACACAATCATAGAGCAATAGTAAAGTGCATACTGTAGAGTATAGCTGACATAGAGTATGCAGCTGGAGTTACACTATGAGCCATATTTACTTGTTTTCTAATATGTTATGAACCAGACATAACTACATTTAAATAGCTGGTGCTTGTTAATACTCTTGCCTTCCATGGCCTTGCAATTTGTCTTTTATTTCTCTAGTATCAGTGCTGATACACTCATATGCATGAGATTCACCATAAGGCATGTCCTCATAACACATGCTTTTTTTTTTGTTAATTTGTCCATCTCATGATGTATGGAGTATCCAGGAAAGTTTAGAAATGTCATTGTTTCTTTGTTAGATTTGCCTGTGCAGTTACAATTCTGAGTACGGTCCTTCCCTATGATGTACGACTTCCCTGTCTCTTGTTTGCTATACCAGAATTACCTCAAAAACTTCTCCCTTCGTTGCCTTTCATTGATTCCAATCTGTTCCACAGGAGCCGATGAACGAGCAAAACTTTGACAGTTACGTGAGCACTTTGACAGATATGTATACGCATCAGGACCAGTACCAGAGCCCTGAGAACAAAGCCCTGCTGGAGAACATCAAACAAGCTGTGCAGGGCATACAAGTGTAGCTCCCTGAGCCACTGCCTCGTTTTTTTAAGGGTTTGCTTTAGGCAAGCACTGATAAGCAAAAAGAAAGAAAATGAAACAAGGAAAAGAAAAAAACATGTAAAAAAAAAAAATATGGATAATGATTATGATTTTTGCTGCTGTAATTACTTGTATTATCTTTCATTATTTATGATTCTGTTATGCTTTTGAGGGGAAAAAAATAATACATTAATTATTTGTTGCCTTGCTTTAATGACGATTACCAATGGCAAATGTTTTGAGGAACATTCATGTTTTGTACATTTTTCATATGACCTGACATAATGTGATGTACTGTTTATAGCTGCTAATGTATGCACATTTTAGTGTATATGTATTTATTAATTGTAAACAAAAAAAAAATCATTGTTTTAAAAAGCTTAACGACAAGAAGGAAAAACATAGTGTTGAAAATGTGGTATGAGGGAAAAGTAAAGGGCAATCAGTTACAACATAAGCTTTTCCTTTTAAAAAATTACAGGAATTCTCAATGCGTACAGTGTAGGTTGTTCAATGTATGTTAAACCGCTAATTTTTTTAATAATATGAAAGAATTTCATAAGGGTTTGTCATTGTGTTCAGAAAACATTTAGCAGCAATCAGTGTGGGCACTCTAATGAAGTACATGTGTTGTTCTTTGAGCTTTTATTTGTTTCATTTTCAGAACATGGATCAAATGGATCAAAATAGATAGAGTAAAAAAGAAATTGTGAAACATCATGACACGGAAACCCACTGGTGCAAATCCCATGATTGTGAGAGAAATATTTCACAACTTCAACCATCTGTATTGTACTATATTCTCCAAATGTGATTCCCATTTGGTTAATTCCAATCACTATAAAAGATGTTAAGGAGACAATCCAGCATAAACTATGAATTTATGGTCATAAAAATATTAGTAGGTAGTAAAATAGCATATCAGCAATATATGACAATGAATCAATCATTTATTTAGATATGGGATGCAAATGTTCGGGTATATGCAATTTCTTATTGTAAACATCTCAAAACTGATTAATCTTTTTACTAAATGTAAAGTATTGAGTTTTATATAAATCTTTTACTACAATCATGTTTTAGGGTTTAAACATGAGGGATCAAATCCAAATCGATGAATGCATATGCATTATAATTTTACATTTCTCATGTTCTGTCTTGCACAGGGACACCTTTGTTTCCATGTTTTGATGTTATTTATATCAGTATATACAGATGGGGATGATTTAAAGAAAGTCCAGCAGCTCTGTTAAGCTTTTGTTATTCCCCTTCCAGAATAAAAATGATGCAAATCATCTTCTTTATACTCATCAGATCTCAACCCAGTTCAACTTCAGTTTATTTTCAGAGACGTGCAGGATTATGCCAGCCCAACACCTTTCTAACACACTTTACATTGGTTTTTCCTTTAATTTGTCCCCATCTGTATATATAAACACAATACACACCAATGGGGAGGTGCCCAGAAGCTTGAACAGTGGAGAAAATGTTTTGCAGAGAGTTCCTTTGTTTGTGAATGATAGAATAAGTATGTGCTGGACTTACAGGGTTAACATCACTGTCCAATTCATCACTATGTCAATCTAATGCATTATCATGTACAAAAAAAAAAATGTATATCAGCATCAGATGCAAAGCACGTGACATGTTTCTCTGTCAGCGTTGCAGACATAAGCATTATGGGTATGTCATTTCAGAGTACAATGTATCAAGGGCAGTATTTATTACATTTGTGAAAATCTGTATTTTATTATCACAGTCTTGATTTTTGGGTTTTGTCTATGGTGAATCCGAAGCACTTTAAAGTCTGAGAATCATGGAAACCTAAGTAAGGTTTTACAGAAGCTTTTTAATAATTGGGACAATGGCATGTTGTACAGGCCTAAAATCCTCTGGTCGTACAATTTACTGTTGATGGATGACTATAAGAGCAATTGGTAACAGAGTGAGCAGAAATGTTTACTGGTCTCATGACCAGTTGAAATGACTTCGTGATGTATAAGGAAAGAAATATATGTGCACTCAAGAGTTGTACACAGAAATGCACTTGACCTCAACATATTAAACTCCCCAAGCATGTCCCCATTTTTTTAAAATATTGACAACACATGCTGGCATTAAGCAGTATCGTATTAATGCTTCAGTTTAGTGGTTTAAGAGTCGGTTGTGTATACTTAGCATGATCTTCATAAAATACATCAGGTTACCATGCTGTCACCACTGTTCTTAGCTATTTTCTTTATTTGGTTTGGGCTAGTGCAGCATTTTTTAAGAATTCATGCCAAGGTGCTAATCATCCTCATGTATCCTCATGCAGTCAAACAGAATAACAGATCAGCTTCTTTCTCTTCTCTCCAAAGCTTTGTGTATGCAGCTGCCAATGTAGTAATGCTTCTAATAGACTGATAGCAAACTTTCATTTCATAACCTCTCATTACTAATTCAGCAGGAAAAAGGACAATAAGCACAATTTTGCTGCTCACCTTTTGTTCGAACATATTGTAGTATCTAATTAAAAATGTTATCTGTAACTACATAAATAGATAACACTAAGTACAGTATCACATGCCTGAATGCAGAATACCTTTCTTATTATTAATTGTGAATTCATCAGGTTACAAGATTCCATTTGAAGAGGACTTTGAATGAATCATTTTAAAACAGGATTTTATATTCGAAAAGAAACATGGCTTTTTCTTATCTTGCTCTCTAACTCTAGCTCTTTCCTTTTTTTTAAATTACATGGCATGATTTTGGTTGATATGATACTTTCGGTTGATATGATACTGTAAATGTTTAAGATCACAAGTTGCAGTGATATTTCATTCTGAAATTGTGAACTTTGTACAATTTTTATTATGCTGGTGTTGACATCTCTTAATCAATAAAACTTGTGTTGCCACATGGCATATCTCCTCTTATTAGTAAAATACAGTCAAAATACAAGTCAAACTCAGTGCCAACAGTGTTGCTTCTTTGGGGGGCTGCTTCTTCCACCAAGTCCAGTCCTTGTCAGTAATTCGTATGCCAGAAATATACTTCAAACCTAAACAAGCTATTATACAAAAACTATTTCAGACATTTGACTTTGTTGTGACCTTGACACTGTTTGGATCAATTCCAAATGCAAATCAGATCATCTGCTGGTTACAGTGATTATTCCATATAAATACTACAAACATTCAGCCACTCATTCATGAGAAATTGCGGTAAAGATAATCTTGGACAGTTAGACAAATAAAAATGGGCCTTGAGTTCCTGAGCATGAACTTTTAAGGAGCATCTCAGTATGACAAACAGGTAGGAAGGTATTGAGCTATCAGATATCAGACAAAACCTGCCCCAGCTCTCATTAATATAAGCTAACCTGTGTTGGCATTTTGCCATATTGTTGTTTCTACAAGTTGTCATAGGAAGTACTGTGGGAATGATGGTGTTAGGTTAACACTACAGGAGAGAATATTAATACCAATTAATTCATATGAGTGGAGTGGTCTTTTAAATAAATACAGTAAAAGGGAATTGATGTTTATTTATGTCAGACACAGATAATGTTCTTAACTGAAGTACAATGTTTTTTGAGTGTAAACCATTTACTTTTTAAGTAGTGGTTTTGGTTTTTTTTTACAGTGCACTGCTAAGCTAAAAGTGGCCTGAATATTGTGGCCATTCTTTGATCCTCATCCTCCTTTGCTATTGAATATTGATTCTTTTCTAAGTGACAACATATGGTTTATGTTTTCGCATCATATTACATTTCATTCAAGGTTTAACCTTTAATGTTAAAAGGCTCAAAGAAAGATTTGAAAGAAACCAAGCAAAGCCTGAGTTACAGACTTCCAGGAATGAAACAGGTCGCAAACCATGTGCAGTCCTAGCCCTTCTGCCTTCCCTAAAATGCCAACCAACCAATCTTCAGGAGCAGGACATGACACAGGCAGGTAGGTAATCAGGCTGCAATACTGGAAGGGGAATAAAGAGAGTAAACAGACAAACAATAGTACACCTACAGAGGAAGACAGGTGTCACGTATAGATAGAGCATGTTCTATGTAATGACAATAGCAAAATACATCACTGGGACCACTGTGGCGCAAACACACTGTAATTTACCAGGGTTCAGGGGGTAGAGAGTTTACTGGCGGACACCTTTTCTCACCACTTTTCTCAGGTTAAATCTGCTCCCCATGTTCTCAGTAGAAACCGATGCTCCGTGGGTGAAGATGAAGTGTGATGAAACTACTTAACTTTCCAGGGCTGACAGTGAAATCAGTTTCCTTTGTATTCTTAATTATAAAAAAGGATTTGGATGAAACTTGTAGAGTTCAAAGGAAAAAGAGGGATAGATTACCATCATCATTGTTGATTTGCAAAGCCATTTCACTTGTAATGCATCGTAATATTTGTGGAAGCCTCCTAACCACCAGTACCTGGTAAATCAGTTCTCTGCGGTCCAAATGTGGAAAAATGAAGCATGTGTGAAACTTCTTGAATGAAACTGTGGAGATAATTAATTAATTAATTAATTAATTAATTAATTAATTAATTAATTGATTAATTGATTAATTGATTAATTGATTAATTGATTAATTGATTAATTAATTAATTAGGGGACCATAACAGTAGGATATAAATGCAATGTTGCTGCAATAGACTACAGAGGAAACACATGTGTAGTGTGCATATGTTCTCAGAATAAAGCCCCATGAATAAGTGAGATTATTTAGTAACCTGAAATAATAACACAGTACTTCATTATATTTGCACATTTTACAAGCAAAGACAACAGGTCACAGAATACAATAACAGCAACAAACATTTACAGTAAAATTAAGAAGAAAAAAATATATATATATATATAAATTCTTACTGTACGCAGCAACGGGATGAAAGCGTCGCTGCTTCGCACATGCGCACTGACGGAGGAACGCGCACAAGGCTTCTCATGATCACCGGCAGAGGGCACGACCTGGTCACGTGACCGGAAAGAAAGATGTCTGCTACAGAAGAAGACACGGAGCTCCGAGACCTTCTGATTCAAAATCTGGAAAACAATGGCGTTCTTAACAAGATTAAGGTCGTTTCATATCGGCTGTTTATACGTAGATATCTTATACTCTTTGTTGACGTCGGTAGGTTACACAGCCCAGTGAGTAAATCTGTAGTAAAGTTGTAGCGGACTGTGTTATAGCTGACTGGACAGATGAAATGACAACAAACAGTAGCTAGGGTCTCGCCTTATCAACAGGCTAGAGGTTGACGTATGTAACGCTAGTTACGTTTGCTAACTAAGATAACTAACATTAATGTTAAACTCGTCTGTTAAACATTAAATATGTTCGATTAAAAGTACTCATTTTGTGTATTTGTTTGCGAGGTTGGTGTTAATCTGTTGCTCGGTCCCGTATCCTTGTTATTCCCAAGAAAAGTGGAGGACGTCACGGAGGGACATTGCTGCTGCTGCTGCTGCTGCAGTGTTTAACAGGTGTAAAGAAATATTTTAGTGATCTCAGAGATTCACCCAAGACAAGTGCAAATGCTGTCACTCACCATTATGAAGCTTTGAAACCTGATCTGAGTGTTTGACAAGCGGGAGAGCGGGACAGAATAAAGTACTAAAGCTCTGCTGCACCAGCCTCTTTAGATAGATGGATTTAGAAGGACTAAGGGTGTGTCCAAAACTTGAAGTTCGGTTCTCTTGGTCCAGACCAAGGCAGAAAATCGATACATGGTTACATTGGGCAGTCGTAGTCTTGTGGTTAGGGTCTGCCCTATGATCGGAAGGTCCTGGGTTCGGTTCCCGTGGCCGACAGGGCTCGGCTGAAGTGTTGGGCAGTCGTGGTCTTGTGGTTAGGGTCTGCCCCATGATCAGAAGGTCCTGGGTTCGGTTCCCGTGGCCGACAGGGCTCGGCTGAAGTGTCCTTGAGCAAGACACCTAACCTCCAATGGCTGCCCACCGCTCCGGGCACATGTGTTCACTGCCCCCTAATGTGTCTTCACTAGTGTGTCTCACTGCACGGATGGGTTAGATGCGGAGGTTCAATTTCGCTGTGTGCAAGCACAGTGACAAAATGTGTCACTTTCACTTCACTTTCATTGTAGTCCTGGCTATATAGGATAATAAAATACATGTATGACGCATATTTCACGAGCCATTCGTCAGAACGAGGCACCACGTACTTATCCGGGTTGTGTATACCTGGTGGTATTTTTACCAACTGGAAACATAGCAGAAGCTGGTAACATGGATAAAGGAGTCAAAACTTTTTTTGGTTTAAAACGCTCTTCGTTCTCTCGTGCCACATCTTGTAACATCACGTCCTGTGTTTGGTTTGTTTAGATGCCTAAATCTGACTGGTCCCATTCTCAGCACATCCTGTCTCTCTCCTACTACACCTCTAACTACTCTGCACTACTCTACTTTGTCCGTATCATTCTGAAACATGCTCTAAACAATAGATATTTTATTTCTGTTACCGCAGACCTTACACATATACAGTTTCACTTCTTCACCTTTGGTTATTTTTCACAATAGGTTCATTATAGCTATTTTTTTCACTCCGTTACTCTGTTTAAAATGTACCTATTTTCTTGAATGTTGTGAACAGTCCATTCACTTATCAGGTCTGTGTAATATATTACCAAAGACGGGTTCCTTGTATGAGTAACATACCTGGCAGAATAAAGAGATCCTGATCAGCAGGTTGTGGGTAACGTCGCCAACTAGTTAACCAAAGTGAAAATTGAACAACGGATCGTTGCCAGTGAAAGAAGATTTAACTAAAGAAAATGATTACAAATGACAAAATAAATGTTGGAAGCTATTGAAGAAGACTCTGAGACTGTGTACAGTATGATCCCGGTTTGGAGTCACGTTATTTATGAGAGATTTATATTCTGATGATTAAGCTGTGTTTGACAGATTAGTGTCCATGTGTCTGTTTACAGGCTGAACTTCGAGCTGCTGTGTTTCTGGCTTTAGAGGAGCAGGACAAAGTGGAGGTAACTAAAAGCAGCCTAAGCTTTAACATATTTATGGCCGTCAGTGTTTAAGATTCTGAGTGACTGTCATGTCTCGTTTGCCCTCACTAGAATAAAACGCCACTTGTAAACGAGAATCTGAAAAAGTGTCTCAGCACTAAAGATGGCAAGTTATTTTTTTTATGATTACTTTTGCCAGACATTTTGATTATTTTACCTATAAACACCAATGTTGTAATTACGATCTAATTCTTTACAGGACGCCTTGTGGCCAGTTTAATCGTAGACTTTCTGCAGGTGTTCAATCTAGACTTCACCCTTGCGGTTTTTCAGCCAGAAATCAACACGGTATTGTGATGTTCATTACGTCTTATAGAAATGTAGGAATGGCTTGTATGTGGTGAGAAAATGGCCAGAAACTTTGGTCAGTACGTTTTGCTGTTTTGCGCTTTTTTTTTTTTTTAAAGATATGTTATCTTTCCTGGTCTCGGAGGTTTATAAGTCGTTACATTTTTTTTTGCAATATTTTCCAAAATATTTCTCCTTACATTCTGGCAGCTGTATATCAGAATATCTCCTCCAAGGCGAAACTTGTGCCTGCAGAAAAAAGCAAATGATGTGGTACACCAACATCCAACCAGTCAGGATGTGGCAGTGTCACTACTGTCAGTCATGTCTGTCTAATCAGGAAAGGTCTTACACCAGCATTCAAGTCGTATGGTGCATTATCATGCTGGAAGTAGTCATTAGAAGATGGGTAAGCTGTGACTATGAAGGGATGCACGTGATGAGCAGCAATAATCAGAAAAGCTGTGGCATTCAATTGACGCTCAATTGCTATTAAGGGGCCCAATTTGTGCCTAGAAAATATTCATTACACCCGCACCACCACCAACCTGAAATGTTGACACCAGACAGGTTGTAGCCGTGGATTCATTCTGTTGATGCCAAATTATCACCCTGTTATGTACATGTTGCTGCTGAAATCGAGGTTCATCAGCCCAGGTGACTAACTAGACTGAGTTAGTTTCTCAGTCTGGTGTCTTTTTTAACAAAATGTCTTCTATTAAAACTTTTTCTTCTACATTTCATGTTTGCCTGATGCAAGGCATGATCATTTTATGGCGTAATGGAGTAATTTAAAGAAAACTACAGTCATCATACTGTGGTATGTCCAAACATAAATTCTGTATATAAATCCTTTATATAAATATAAATGTAAATGTATATAATCCTTTATACTTCCTGTAGCTGTCTATGTTGGTTGATATAATTCAGCAAAAAAAGTCTAAAGTTTAAATACAAGAGCATCTTGATCATGCTGAGTACAGATGAATGAGAACACTACAGAAATTATTTTGGTGACTCAGTCCTGTGTTATTTGGTTTATTGGCTGTCTGCTATATATTTACTATTAATTGTGACATGCCGGGAGGCATGGTGGCGCAGTTTGTAGCACTGTCGCCTCACAGCAAGAAGCATTCAGGTTCCATTCCCAGGCCAGTACAGGGTCCCCTCCGTGTCTGCGTGGGCCTCTCCTGGGAGCCCCAGCTTCCATGCACAGCCCAAAGACAGGCAGTCAGGTTAATTGGAGATACCAAACTCCCCCTAGGGGTGTGTGTGCTTGAGAGAGAATGTGCCTGTCTGTGCATCTGCCCTATGATGGACTGGCAACCTGTCCAGGGTGTTTCCCTGCCCTCCGCCCAATGAGCACCGTGATAGACTCCAGCACAAACCCCCCACCCAGCAGTAGGACAAGCATCTTAGATAATGAACGAATGAATGCATGAATGAATGTGACATGCTTTACACAACACTGCTCCCTAGTGGACACACTGACATTCTGTGTGACTACGAAGACGCTGGGTACAAATTCACTAAGACCCTTAAACTTTAGGTCTTTTTAAAACCTGTCCCAGCGTCTAGAAATTACACACTTAAGTAAAACACTTGTAGTGGCAGTAATGTTTTTAATCTACCCTGCTTTCTCTAGGTAAATGGACTGGACAGTCGTGAAAGTTTGTCCAAGGAGCTTGGCTTCTCTGAATCTGAAGGCAATAAGAGCACACCTCTGCTCCTGGAATTAATTAAGAGAAGCAGAAACAAGGAGAAATTCTCCATTTTCTCTGAGGTGCACATGATTTCTGATTTCTGAAATTATAGCTGCTGAAATAAATGTCTAATTTAATAAAAATGCATTCTCTCTCTCTCTCTCTGTCTCTCACTCGTGCAGGCAGATCGGACGACTCATATTCCCAGGGTAATTCATCTGTATATGTGCAACCCAATTTATACACCTACAGTATACCGTAATCACAGGTGATCTACAGTATCGGGATGAAATCCAGTCTTGTAATAAAGACAGCTTTTCAGCCCTTAAAGATGTGGTTGATCTCTGGTTGATTCATCTCATGCTGTGTCTTTACGCCCGCATATTTTCACCCCAGCTATTTAATTTAGGTCACACAAAGGAAGGAGGATGTAAATTAAGGTGTTTAGAATTGTGTGAAAGAATTCTTTCCTGTTCAGCTACATTTTGCAAAACAACTTTGTCCTACTTCTGTGCATCTGGTTACATGAGTGCGGCTTTACATCTCTCTGCTACATGAAATCACAAAATCGTCTTCTGTGTGATTACATCTTGTAGAAATATACTCTCTGCTTGTTTTGTCTTTTTTTATAATGGTTATGGGTGCAGTGGAATTGTTTGAGCAGATATGTTCACAACCAGTTATACCACAGCACTGCTGAATTCTCAAATCCGATTGGGCAGGAGGTGTTGATTAATTTTCTGTCTCTGAAGCTCTGACAACTAAGTTCCAACTGCAAAGCAAATCTCAGGTTTATATTAACGTGCTCATTTTGGTACGTTATTGTTTCTGTAATAACATATAGAAAGCTCTATTTTTGTTGTATTTACTCAGAGAATCTGCTGTAATGTAAATGATACCAGGAACCAGTTTGTCTCATGGATGATCTACAGCGTTAAACAGATGAAAAATGTTGATGGGCCTTTCATAATTTAATTTTTTTAAAAATCACGGGGAAGTTGCTCTGGTTTAAGGAATAAAACACAAACTGTTATAGGGAGATAATTTTTGCATCATACCAGCCTGATTACTTTTCTATAACAGCATGTCCAAAGAATGTCAACAATATATAAGCATGTACTATAATAACAAAAGACTGTTGATTATTTTAGGAACTGTCTCCTCATCAGATCGCTGAAGCACAAAAGAAATTTGACAGCCGACGCAAGGTAATTCTGTACTTAACACTTAGCGATACATTTTTTCACATTGCTCTTTTAAGCACTGTAATTCTTCTAATGTGATTTCACATACGGTACCAGTCAAAAGTTTGAACACACCTTTAATTCAGTGGTTTTTCATTATTTAAAAATCTTCAGCATTGTAGATTAATACTAAAGTCATCCAAACTATGAAGAAATACATATGGAATTATTTAGTAAGCAAGAAATGTTAAACAAATCAGAATATGTTTTATATTTTAGATTCTTTAAAGTAGGCACCTCTTGCTTAGATGACAGCTTTGCACATCTTGGCATTTTC
>JAOVVH010000010.1:20744897-20755247 GCA_028566435.1 Scorpiodoras heckelii
TGTGTGTGTGTGTGTGTGTGTGTGTTTTGAGGATGTATACTATATAGTTAGGCAGAGTATTAAGTAAAAGCCTATGCACAAAAAAAAATCTTTTTGTTTTCTTGGAATATAGTCAGGAATATATTACCATGTGTGTTAAATCTTACCTAGGAGTGGACAAAATTTCATATGTTGATAACTTACCATGTTATATCATGACAAATCAACCATCCTGTCTCATGTTTCTTGCTGAAAACCCCATATCAGTTACTTGATATTGGTGCTGATTGACAAAACACTCTCCTATTCAGGCTTCTGAATTTTGCATATTTTTCTTACTTCATCAAGTGTCTTGAAAACTAAAACCTGAGTATCTAAAAATTCACGTAGCATAACATAAAAATAATTTTTCACTATGATGGAACAATTCTGTACAAATTTCTTAAATGTAAATGGGTAGGTTTCGTTCTTATAGCACATGAGGAGAACGTAGGAGAACCCAACTGCAACAAAAGTTACACCTGCCTATGGCACAACAGGAAATCTGAGAGATTACCAGAGCAGGACACAGGAGAGGAAATTTCCTCTAAAATCCTATACATTTAGAAAAACAAACACAATCTTACTACTCACAACTGCTCACAGTGCTAAATTTAAACCGTGTATTTATACTTTTGGCACTTACACACACAGTCCTGGTTAAAGTGCCCTAAATGTGGCTCCAGCACTCCTTTTAAATAGAGCCTGTAATTATGGGCTGTCAGACTCTTGTAGTAGACCCATAATTTCAGAAGGCCGGTTGCTGTGCGACAGGATGTTTTTGACTGCAGTCATGGCCGTGTGCTGCTTGCTCTGTGCCAATGCCGATCCTCTGTGGTGGTGTCGGGTTTGTGTGGCAGCGCCAGTCCTCGTGTTAGGAAAGTTTATGTGGCAGTGTAACAGTTTGTGTGATCTTTCCCGACAGTGTCGAATTTGCGTGATAGTGATAAGTTTGTGTAGTGTTGTGGCTGTTTGTGTGACAGTGCTTATCTTTCCTGGCGGTGCTAACATTGTATGGGCTCTGCGTTAATTGGTGAGGCAGTGCAGAGCTTGTGTCGACACGCTGATTCTCTGTGGCAGTGCAGAATCTCAGTGGTAATGCTGATCCTCTGTGGTAGTACTGATTCTTTTTGGCAGTGCTGATTCTCTGTGCCACTACTACTATTTAGGGGCACTGCTGATCTTTAGGGCCAAGGCTTATATTTAGTAACTATTAGCTGGTCCTCAGGGATAGTACTATTTCTTTGGGGCATCACTTAACCTCTGTGGCAGTGCTGATCCTCTGTGGCAGTGCTGATCTTCTGTGGCAGTGCTGATCCTCTGTGCCAATGCTGATCCTCTATGGAAGTGCTGATCCTCTGTGGCAGTGCTGGTCATCTGTGCCAGTGCTGATCCTCTGTGGCAGTGCTGATCCTCCATGGCAGTGCTGATCCTATGTGGCAATACTGATCCTCTGTGGCAGTGCTGATCCTCTGTGCCAGTGCTGATCCTCTGTGGAAGTGGTGATCTTCTGTGGCAGTGGTGATCTTCTGTGCCAGTGGTGATCCTCTGTGGCAGTGGTGATCCTCTGTACCAGTGCTGATCCTCTGCACCAGTGCTGATCCTCTGTGCCAGTGGTGATCCTCTGTGCCAGTGGTGATCCTCTGTGGCAGTGGTGATCCTCTGTGGCAGTGGTGATCCTCTGTATCAGTGCTGATCCTCTGTACCAGTGCTGATCCTCTGTGCCAGTGGTGATCCTCTGTGGCAGTGGTGATCCTCTGTGGCAGTGCTGATCCTCTGTGGCAGTGGTGATCCTCTGTACCAGTGCTGATCCTCTGTGCCAGTGGTGATCCTCTGTGGCAGTGGTGATCCTCTGTGGCAGTGCTGATCCTCTGTGGCAGTGGTGATCCTCTGTACCAGTGCTGATCCTCTGTGCCAGTGGTGATCCTCTGTGGCAGTGCTGATCCTCTGTGGCAGTGCTGATCCTCTGTGGCAGTGGTGATCCTCTGTACCAGTGGTGATCCTCTGTAGCAGTGCTGATCCTCTGTGCCAGTGGTGATCCTCTGTGGCAGTGGTGATCCTCTGTGGCAGTGGTGATCCTCTGTGGCAGTGGTGATCCTTTGTGGCAGTGGTGATCTAATATATGTGAACTAATTATATGTTAAAGCTGCATGTCAGATTTTTGAGATTGAGTGACTCGAAGCTCTTTCTTTTTCTCTTTCTTGTTCACTCATTCTCCTGGCTGTTTAACATTCAGATCTTTTTCAAGTTACTCTCTCTCTCTCTAAATCTTTCAAATAATCTCAGATGTAATATTCAGATAAGCTGATCTGATGTTTAAAGACAAAATCTCAAAATGCTTTCTGGGATCATCATGAGGTTTTACATAATGTATATAAAGGTGTATCTTGATTAAAAGCTGCTTGTTGTAAGAACCGTATGGCTCCCTAAACTATCTACACTATGAGACTAGATGGTTTGATACTGATTAAATTTTTTTCTTTGTTTTTAAAACATGGCTTTACTGAGGTCAGCTCTGATAAGCTCCTCTCTGTGGCTTGCCTCTGCCTGCAAATGCATCATATCTGATTAAAATTGCAGGGTGTACCGTAAGTCCTCATTATGCAGGTTACATGTTTTCATACCGCATCTTTCCTTTGTCAGACAAGCTGCAACAGTCCAACAGCATTTTGTGTGCTGACATCACGTCCTGCTGTTTATCGGCACTGTCTTCAGACTCAGGAGTCAAGTCGGACCAATGCCTTGTGTGTTCATGAAATTAAAGACTGCAGCAGGGTGGAGTAGGACAGATGAAATCCCACAACTTGAGAATATTAGTCAGGTTCTGGTGTGCTGATGGATTTCTATAGCTGTTGGTTCTGTTCACTTCCAGAACCTTGAATTTCATCTGCACTCCTGTACACAGCTACTGAGTCACTGATGATATGGGTCGTGCCGTGTGTATACCTCAAGAATGAGGTGAAGTTTTATTGATCTGGAAGAAAATGGCAAACCATTAAATATTCACTCCACCCCCACCCCAAAGAAAAATGTATGATTATTGATATAGTGAAGAGACCTTTTGTTGTAAAGAGACGTTTATTCAACATGTATAGAAGAAGTCTCAGGTGTCAACACTTAAAAATGTACTGTAATTGTCAGTGCATTTCCTCCATAGGAGTGTCTTCCGAATAGCGGACATGACAAGCTGTCCTTCTGATGTTTGTTGAGGCCCCAGCATTGAATCCCAATGTTACTTGAGGTACTGTTATATGTCTATGACGTGAAAAGATCTTGCCAGCCGACGCTGGTCACGTTCACCCAGAGTCTTTTTACGGCCACACTGCTGTCATAGGTTCGAGGTTTTGCCAGAATTTGCCAGAACTATTAAACCACGTTGAAAATCTCAAAATCATGATAACTTGCCATTCACATGGCGGAAACAGCTCTAGAAGCTTCCACAGATGTCTCTCGCTTTATATGCGCACTGGCGGACACAACCAATGACACGCATAGGTGGCGTTGCTGTGTATTTTGCATAGGCTCCAGTACCAGTTTTTCTGGTGCTTCAGTGTATGTAAACAGTGGACATTGCTTGTGCTGTAAGAAGAATAAAACACTCTGGTATGTTATTGGAAAATGCTCAACATGTTAACAGCATGATATCAGCCTAATGTTGATGTATTTTCCTGTAACAGCACACCCTGTTGTGTTATATTTCTTTCGGAATATTAAAATATTTGATTACCTGATTTATTGTTTTGTTAGATTTCTTGAAGTGATAAAGAATTATAAATTCATCACCTAAAGAATTCACTTAATTCACCTCTGCTTTCATTTTTTTAGTTGTTTAAATAGTTGACTACAAATTTGCCTAAAATGTCCATAATTACAGTAGTTTTCACAGTAAAGCCAAATCTCAGATTTTGCTGTAGCTCCATTTTCGTTTTTTTTTGTGTGTGTGTGTGTGTGTGTGTGTTTTTATTGGTGATGTTCTTTGTGAAGCATCCTTTGGTCAGCCTCTGTCCAGGTTATTTGTCTGTCTCACTGAAAATCAATGACTATTATAGGTTCAGTTTAGAGCTGAAGATCTTTGCCCGAACCCGACGGGAACCGGCAGGACCCGACGTGTTTGGTCGGGTTCGGGCTTAATTTATGTCATTTTACATGGGTAGGTGATGCGTTTTGATTAGCGCCAGAAAGATGCAAAAATGGATGATGAGGAGCTGAATCGGAGGCTGGATTCTGGCGATTACGTTTTGGTTTCACCGTCAGCAAAAGTAAAGTCTGAGGTGTGGAAAAGTTTTGATCATGTCCATAATGAGAATGATGAGCCAATGACATTTGAATAGCCTAATGTCGGGCTGTAAACTGGTTCAGGCTTTTAAAACGGTGTACTTGTCGGGCTCGGGTCGAATTCTGTCGGGCTCGGGCCGGGTCGGGCTTGACTTTTCAGACAAGATTACAGCTCTAGTTCAGGTCTGAGGGTAAAGTGCTTGCTGTGTTAGTGCTGATTTCACTCATTTATACTCAGCGTCTTCTCTCACTGAGTCTGAGCTTCTGATTATTGTGAAATGATGGTGTAACTTATTACTTAGTACTTACTCATATACTGTAAGTGGCGGTCTGAGAAAACCTGCCAGATGTCTCTGAGCAGTTTGAATTCTGGCAAACAGCCCAAAGGATGAGCAATTGGGTTTTGGCCAAATTCGTGTTTTCCCAAAACAACATGAAATGTTTATTTCCCATGGAAAAAAAATGTTGGCTAAGGAACCACCTTAACAAACAAATTGCCTAAACACGTCTGAACCTTTGTTAGCTAAGCGCGATTTCATCACACAGTGAGTCAGGCTTGGATCAAGTTGTTGGAGCCTGCAGGTGCTATAAAGAATCAGACATAAGCCTAATGAATTCATTTTGTAATCAGATACCAAGTCACAAAGTGTCCCAACTGAGTAGAATCTTATAAAGAGTTAATAGTTCAATAAATAGTTAATAAATAGTTAATAAATAAATACTTAAAAAATAATTAAGCTGCATGCAAAACAGAAATGTAGTAGATGTCAGAAATGTGAAGGGTTTTCCCAGACCACCACACACACACACACACACACACACACACACACACACACACACACACACACACAGTCTTCTCACTGATTCAATGTTTTTGTTTGCTCTTGTTTCCCATTTACCAAAGACACTCCCCCTGATATTTCTGTCATTCTGTTCTGAAACTGGCATGAACATCCTCACCGCAACATAATGCACTCTGAAAAATGATTGACAATAACGACAGCCAATTAAAATTCAATTGATAAATGGGTAATAGTTTAATTGCTGGTCTGGGAGGAACGAGAACGGAGGCTGCTCCAAGTGTTTCTGTGGTTCCTGAGCTGGCTTTGTGTGTGTGTGTGTGTGTGTGTGTGTGTGTGTGTGTGTGTGTTTAAGAGAGAGAGAGGGGAAGAGAGAGAGATGTCTGGGGGAGTGTCTTTGGTAAATGGGAAATAAGAGCGAACAGAAACAGTGAATCAGTGAGAAGACTACGTGTGACTGAGTTAGTGTGTGTGTGTGTGTGTGTGTGTGTGTGTGTGTGTGGTACAGTATGTCACCAAAGAGCAAGAGCCATGTCCTGTGTAAAAGGTAAGTCTGTAGCTGCGTCTCAAATCATATGCATTGTTTATTCTTAGTGCGAGGACTGTGTTCATAGAGATGTAGTGATGTTAATACCTGGATGTACTACAACTGCCGGGGAAATTACATGTGAATTGCTGGATGCTCTTCACTCTGTGCATTCCCGGTCTACAACCATGTAGCAGAAAAGGCGGAGTCAGGAGCCACCTTTGCAGTTCAAATCTTTTTCTCACATCTGTGTAAGTGTGTTTATAACCTGTTAACGTGTTTTGTAACCTGTAGCTGGCTGATCACTATGGCTTATGTCTTCGGCTGCTTTACGTCCTGTCTACTCTTCATGACATGGCACAGAAGTTTCAGTAACGAGAAAACAGGACATTTTGCTCGGCGTGGCTGAGAGGGGGCGTGGTCATCAATACACGCTTCTGGTAGCTCTCAGGATTGAGTAGGATTGTTACGTTAATTAGTGAAATAAGAACATTCGCCTACTCATGACTGAGAAGTGATCATTAAATTGAAGTGCTGGTACCATCTTTGTGTGGTACAGAAACATGAATCTAGTGAGTACCATTTTGCAAACAAAATGTGCACAAAATGTGACATATGGAATCGTGTAATCGAACCACAGTTTGGAAGGAATTCTCCAATGTGAGAGCAAACTTGTAATTATGAGAAATATTTGTGACGTGTACGTGTGCGTACGTGCATATGCATGTGTGCACATTGCAGAAAATGTGGCTTCACACAATATTCACTGTATCTGCGACACAAAATGTAGATTTGTGTTGAAAAAAGCGTTTGTTTTGAATTGTTCTGCACTGCGTCATTACATAGATTTGTATTCCGGGTACATTTCGAACCTGGTTATCCTTTCTGTTGTGTGTGTTTGTGTGTCAGAGTGTCAGCTGCTGACAGTTGTTGCACATGTGGTGTTGTGTTTCTGCACAGCTGCTGCTCATGTGTTCCTCCGTGCTCCATTTCATGCTCTCTCTTCTGTGAAAGGGTGTATTTATTTAGCCATGAAGCTTTTTACATAAATTGGCCGGCCATTTTTTTGTGCTCATCGTTGTTCTTATGGTCTTGCTGAGACACCCCCCCAAGAAAAAACAAAAAATGGCATTACCTAAATAATTTGTTTTATCATAGAACTGTGACTCAGTGCGCTTTTACAAGCTTTGACTTAGTCATCCTAAAACTTCCTTTAGCTCATGCTGGTGACTGATTATCTGACCTTGAGTCATAGACAGATACTTTTTCAATCTCAATCCTGCCTGAAATGAGGTTGATCCTCTGAAGCAGATGTTTCTGAATTATCCATCCTGACTCATGAATCCTGTGACTATAAGTAGGGGACCAGCATATCATGACACCTAAAGACATTTTCACGATTTTTCATGAGGAGAGAATTGAGCGTTGCTGACCCAGGAAACATTTGTAACACTAAAACATTTTACTTTTCAACATTAATGTTATCCACGATTATTGTTAGGGCCCTTGTATGAACAGAACCCACTGTACGGCTGGGATTTCTTAATGCCTGTGATATGATGTGTTGATGTGTTGCTGTACTTCTGCTTCAAGCTTCCTGCAAGTGTGACTCAACATCCGCTCCGGCAGGTGATCCGACATGGATACTCCAAAGATTTGCATCTTTGATTCTGTGGAAATCTCACCTGGAAAACCTGCTGCACCTTTAATCATAAAGACTATCTTGCGCTCATATCAGGACTCAGATTTAAAATATGCACATACTGACCATATTTTCTGCGCACCTTAAGTACTGTTCATGTCTGCACCTGTATACTCGAATGACTTATAATCCCACTATCTAGCATCACTCAGAAGAGAATGGGTGATGTTTTGGTTGCTCTCCTGGTGTGTCCTCATGTCATCTCAGGGAGCTTTTCCTTGGCACACTCCGCTCTGGTTTGGTCATTAGGGATATCAATTTACATCCAGATTTCTGTAAAGCTGCTTTGTGGCCATGTCTGTTGTTAAAAGCACTAAACAAACACACTTGATATGTGCATCCTGGTTCGATGTCATTAGAAGCCTGAAAGTTTGATTTCTACGTAGCTGAAAGTTACTGCTCACGTTGTGGATTAAATCCCAGGATTAAAATGTGAAAACAAAATAAAGAAGAAGAAGAGGTGATGTCAGTGCCATATGTATCCGGCTGTTTGTGCTGCTATGGTTTGTTCTTATGCTGTAGAAAGTGTGTGAGAGCAAGACTGCATGTTTCTTCTCTAGTTTGTATGTGTGACTCTGAGTGAATGTGAAAATTACAGAAAAAAAAAAGTGTGACTTCCACACGTGATGTGGCGCTGAAGGTAGAAAAGTGTCAGCGTTTGGGATAAATATAGCAGCTCACTCGATGGTGTCTTAATCACACACAGGATTGCAAACCTGATACGTGAAACAACACAGTGACACACACTGTTCTTTTTCAGACTTGTCTGTAGTTGTAAATGTGGCTTTTTGTTAATCATAACCACTAATGGAGTCACTCCACATGATGTTTCAACTAAACCTGTTTTAATTCATGAGCACGTATAATCCGAGCCACCTGTGCCGTTCATGGTAGTCGATGGTGTCCTCATGAGGTCAAGTAGAAGACAGATCAGACACCGATATCTCATCAGCAACAGGAGTAACATGGACAGTCACAGAATATAGACATGAATAACACGTGACTGCCACTTTCTCTTAGACTCTGTGGCTCTGTACACAAACTGCTGGTTTTCCTTATCGTGGCCTTTTGCTTGTGTGTAATAAATGTGCTCATTCTGTGGTCAGTGAATGAGCTGCTCACTGTGTGTCTTGGCATATTGTCAGACTTGGTTCAAGGTTTTCCTAATGTTCCAGATTACATCTGTAGTATGTGAGAGCTTAAGGAAAGACGGCCATATCAGCATCATTTCTTTCTAACTAGCCATGTTCTTTGTTTGCATGTGTGTGCAGGAAATAATACCAACTCCCATTTGAGTTATCAAAAAAAAACCCAGTTTGTTTTTATTAATAATTCCATGTATGCTGCTGAATGTTTTCATTTTGGCTTCCTTGTCTTTTACTAATAAGTGTGACAGAAATACTAAAACAGGATGGACAGATCATTGATTAAATATTGGCCAGGTTCTTATCAATCTTATTTTGTAACTAATGTCCACAATTAACACCATCTAAAATGATCACCATCTTGTGAACTTTAATTATAATTACATTCAATTACGTTACACTACCATTTAATATGCCTTAGTTTTCCGTCAGATATAGAGACCAATTTATTGTCTACAGTATAATTAAGCCAAAAAGATCAATAACCTTCCATCACATGACCCATAGATGTATCCATAATATTGGTGTGTATCCTGTCACAAATGTTTCCATTAATGTTTTTATTCATTCATACCTTTTCATCAAGCTATTGATCCTGGTCAGGGTTGCAGTAGGTCCCATCCGATTCCAGATCCTAGGTTCCCAGTCCTAGGAACATGGTGTGATGTGGAAATCCACTCTGAATAGAACGCCTGGATAGGAGAACGTGCAAGGCTCCACCAGGGCTGAACAAGTCAGTAGTCTGGACACCCAGGATTATCAATTTCTAATCCCAGGCAACCAAAGTATATCCTGAAAGCCTGATGGAGTCCCCACATTACTCTGATATTCTACAAAGTTTTAAATTTGTGTACTCAATTTTTTATCAGCTCTTAGTTGCTCAGATCCTGAACTGCCACAGCATTTCTGGTTAATACTTAAGTTTGCAAAATTCACTTAAATTTGAACTGACTGTTTTTGCTTAACTTTGCTTGATGAGGACCAAAGATTTGGAAAATAACTGAAATAATTGATTCAGTGTAGTGTTTCAGACAGACAGTGTACAGTGAGAAAGGCAGGTATTTGAAGTATACAGAAATGGCAAATAAAAGCATCCCAAGCTCAACTAATAGCAGTGTGATGCATGTGATAAAGATAAAAGAAACACCAACTGGTAGAGGTCTCCATCCTCTGTATGTACGTATGCTGCATTAGGCATAAATCCAAAGTGGGAACTTGTACTTTTCAATCAAGGTGCGTTGAAGCCACAAAGTGAGGGGAAAAAGCTGAAGATCTCTATGAAGGTATGTGTTTTTAGCAACAAGTCTGCCAGCAAACATCAGTTAACTGTATGCTTAATGTTACAGATTTATCCAGCTACAATATAATTTGTCTCTTGCATTGACTGATCTAAAGTAAGTATCAGACTAAAGTGAAGTAATATTTTATTTAGTGTTCATGGTGTGACCACCCATGTTGACATGATGTCGTATGCTGAACTCCAAATGTCCGAATTACAAGCTTAACTCAAACGCAGCAATATATTTATTATGTACATACAGTATACAATGCGACTATGGCTGAGAACTGGTGTGAGCAGCAGAGGGAGCTGTTGCAGTGTTGCTATTTCATTAATGCCGCTTAGTGTTGTGTCACGGGTTTTACACTTAAGTTATCTTTGTGAAGAAATACATCTTAGGCTCTGAAAGTGCATAACAGCATGCGTTTCAGGGCCATGTAGACTTGCTCCTCAACAGGGCAGCAGCGAGTAACACTGTAATCAGACTGAATTTAGATTAGTCCAGGTGATAATGTGCTCATATTCAGTGAAGTATCTAGAGCACACTGGCTTTTAAAGTGTTCTCTCCTTGTAGTACAACTGTTACTTTAGACTTTATACACTCA